>JAOXOE010052652.1:0-34504 GCA_028565055.1 Phoeniculus purpureus | reverse complement strand
AGGAAGTTCTTCAGCGTGAGAGTGGTGAGAGCCTGGAATGGGTTGCCCAGGGAGGTGGTTGGGGCCCCATCCCTGGACATGTTTAAGGCCAGGCTGGATGAGGCCTGATCACCTGAGAGGTGTCCTTGCCCATGGCAGGGGGATTGGACTAGATGATCTTTCGAGGTCCCTTCCAATCCCTAATGATTCTGTGTTTCTATGGCCATGTAGTTCTAACCAGCTGCCATGGGCAGGGACACCTCTAATCAGACCAGATTGCCCAGAGCCCCATCCAGCCTGGCCTTGACCACTTCAGGGGTGGAGAATCGACGACTTCTCTGGGCAACCTGTTCCCATGCCTCAGCACTGTCATACTGAGGTATTTCTTCCAAAGACTAAATTTGAATCTCCCCTCTTTTAGCTTGAATCCTTTCCCCATGTCCTATCAAGTCCATCATAAAAAGTCCCTCTCCAGCTTTCTGTAGCCCCTTCAGGTACTGGAATTTTTGAGTTTTTTTAAAAAAGCACTTATCTCCTTAGGCAGAATAACCAGCCTGTCCCTGGTTCTCAGGAATTGCCAGTTACACTGTTAGGCAGAGAGGCAGGAAAATGAGAGCCCATCATCAACTAGATTTTGACAGGCTGCTGGTTATGCTGCAGTAGCCCATGAATGTTTTCAGCTCCCAAGCCTGAGGAGCTGTCACATTTCCAAAGTGACAGAGGACTGTACTTCAGATTTCAGTGAATGGTTCTGGTCACCCTGGATATGCTGCTACCCAGAAATGGTATAGAGTTGAAAACTGCATGGAGGGCATGCTTGAAGCGTTGGGTGGGGCCTGGAATAGATGCCTTAACTGCAGAAACACTACGAGGCAGTGCTTTGGGGTCCTTCTGCAGCAGCTGGAGTGTTTGGGGACCCAGTGTGTGGCTCCCTGTGCACGGACAGTGCATCAAACCACATATGAGAGCAACTGAATCAATGTTATGCTTTTACTTCTTCTGAAAGTGAAGGTGAACTACCTGTTGGGGTGGATAAATGCTCCTTTAAGACTGACCCACTCTTACAGAAAGGTGACCAGGAGAACGTGCATGTATCTTCTCGCAGTTGTCTGGATTTTTTTTCTTTATTTAAATGCTTTCTGTATGTTAAGTCAAGAATTGGCTTGCTGTGCCATGGCAGTTGGTTGGTGCTATATGTGCTTCATGTGACTTGGTTTGTGAGGTGTGTGTGTTTGACCTCACTGCTAGCATTTATTTTTCATAATTTACATGTGAGTAATAGCTATTTCATTAGTGTTTTCCAGTTTCTCATAGAATGGTGAGGGTTGGATCTCTGGAGATCATCTAGTCCAACCCCTAATTAATTTTACTTGTGTTGCACCGTTGCTTTGCAGCTGGTGTATGGTATGTAGTACTTGAAGATATTTGTCTAGCTCAGCTACAGGATATACAGACTATCTTTACATTGACTTTGCTCTGGCTACCTTGTTCAGACCCAGTCTCTTGGCCATATTTAATTTGTCTTAAGATATAACAGGGAACCAATGTATAACCTCCTGAAAACTTAAGTTGCTTCCATTACCTTCTGTCAAGTTATCCTAGCTCAAGGGCTGTCAGCCACCATAAATAATAATATGTGGGATGCAGCGTGAAACTAGATTGTGGCTTCATTACCACTTTCACTGTGACAGGAGAATGAGGCGTTAGCAGCTAATGGGTTGCACTTGTTTGCTTTGTACCCTCTGACAGATGAGCCAAGTTGACTTAACACTAATTTCAGTTGCAGTTAACTCTGCAGTGGAGGCAAGAGGAAAAGAAAGATGACCCAAGAGCATATTGTATATCAGTCAGTCAATCAAAAATGTGTGGTATAATGGTGCCCGGGTTCGGGACTGAACAATTTAAATTCAGATCATGTGCAGAAACATCTCATTCTCCAGCTTTAGATGCTGTTGGTTGATTTACTGGCTTTGGGAAAACTTTTATAGTGATTTTGTTCAAGGCAGCTGAGCCCTGTAATTAGATAGAATTGCCAGCACTGTTTGAGTGTGTGTAAAGATGCAGCAAAATCAGCAGGAAATGATAGTGTAAATAAACAGTAGATAAAAAGTATTGCTTTTTCAGCAAGCCAGAGTGTGCTTAAAAGACCAAAAGAGCACAAAAAGATCAGAAAGCTGTAGTGAATGCACAGATCTGAGCCCAGAATATCATACTATACTGAAAAGCTTCAAATTTACTGTGGAGTGTTTATAACGGGTACAGAGCTGTGTGTAGTAGGAGCAGTAACGTAACAACCATCTAAAATTACACTGGAAATGGCAGACTAAAAAGAGAGAACCTTATTATTAAGTAATATTTACCTTAAGTTTGTACAGTTTTTGTTTAGTTTATATTCTGTAATGTGAAATAGCATTGAATGCTTGTGGGAGTCAGTTTCAGCCATCACCTCCCAGCTGAAATCAGATGGATGTACCTTGTCCCTCTGTGCTGTTTCCAGCACAGAACAGGCTCTCCAGAGGTGAAGTGGGGTAACTGAGTCATAATAGTAACGGTGAAGTGATTTACAGGCTCATCTACAGCAGTTGATATCTTCAGTGGAAAACTGTTGAAATAGTGTTCTTTATTTTATGACTTTTCCATGTTGGAGTTAGAAATTCCAGTGTGTAATTGAGAGGTCCCTACGGTATTGTCCCTGCACTGAGTTAATACAAGTTTGTAGGAAGAAGGAGAAAATTAGTTAACCATAATTCTTTTATTAGTCTAAATTCTTTGTGATTTAAGAGAAGGCAAATAACCATGCAGTATATGAGTGTCTGAATGTGAGAAACAAAGATGTGGAAAGGAGCACAGCTGTAAAAATGATTTTAAAGCTTTTAAGGAATAAGCACACAAAGTTGGTTTTAGAAATTTGGACAAGGATTGGGTCCACCTAATCTGAATTTCTTTCAGCACATATGTTCCTTAGGCGATCAGCTGGGAATGTGGTTTCAGGAGGAGGGAGTTTCTAAATAGGATTTGGCTTGTATTTTTGTGCTTACTGGCTTCAGCAGCTGGTATGAAAGATGCTCTGTCAGTGCAGAGTCGTCAGGTGGGGTGGGCACGCTTCCGCTCTGGGTGATGTACAGAGCACGCTGAGTTAACTCAATAATGAGTTGTTTAAACTCAGTCTTCACTTGCAGACCTTGATAAATGTCACAGCAGGTCTTAGACAGGGGGAAAAAATATTTGCATGAGAAGTTTACCACTGGCCAGAAAATGAAAGATGGGGAGGAAGAGGTTGTGTGTGTATTGGTGTGCATATATCTATATATATGTATATACCCACAGGCTTGCACTGCCCTCTTCTCACAGATAGTGAGTGACAGGACAAGAGGAAGTGGCCTTAAGTTGCAGCACAGGAGGGTTAAGTTGGACATTAGGGAAAACCTTCTTCATGGAAAGATTCATCTGGCTGCCCAGGGAAGGGATTGAATCGCCATCCCTGGGTGTGTTTGAAAGATGTGTAGATCTGGAGCTCAGGGACATGCTGGGCCTAGGACAGTTGGGTTAATAGTTGAACATGATGGTCTTAAAAGTAATTTTCAACCTAAAAGATTCTGTGAATCTGTGACTTGTTCCTGATAAGAAAAAAGGTAGAACATTCGTGTACAGCTCTATAGATGAGGGAGGATGTGATGCAGAAGTTTAGCAGAAACAGCAATTTTTGATTGCTGTTACTCATTTGAGGAAAGGAAGGTATTTGACTCATCCTTCCTCTCTTTTCAATGTAGAAAAGGAGCCTTTCTGTGAAACCAAGCTGGTCTGGGTTTGAGGGTCTGGGCTATGTAGACTTTTCCTAGAGTCTAGAAAGGGCTGCAAATACAGCCATTGCCTGTGGGCTACTGTTACAGAGAGGAAGGGAAAAGGAGTTGCTCTTCTCTCGCCTGAGTAGACTGTGACAACATATTTTTATCTCTTCAAAATGGATTTTTTTTCTAGATGTTTTAAAAGGCCTTTATGATTACATAACAGAGGAGGAATTTGTGGAACATGTCAAAACTTTCGAGAACACCACTTGACTCCCCACATCTAGGCAGTGAGCGTTGGCATGCTTCCTGTAGGTAGGAGAGGTTCTTCTGAAGAAGTGTTTTGAAGTCAGAATACATAGACAGTGTTTGAGCCACAGTTAAAACTTTTTTTTTTCTTTGAAATGCCCTTGCAATGAGTTGATCTGATGCATAGTTTGAGATTAAGGTGCCCAGAAGTGCTCTTGCTCTGTCAAATGACAAATAATTGTTGCTGTCTGTTAGAGGTTAGAGTAGTCCTCAACATAGGCTCCTTTTCTCTGGTTAAAAAGTGTCCCTGGCCTGGAGGAATGTCAATTAGTGCTGTGGAGAGATGATGTTTAAAGGCCCTTACAAGTGAAAATAAATTACCTAAGTCCTGTTTACTTGGATTTCAAAAAGTACCTGTTGACACTTGTTACAGAACAATTTATCATTAAATCATTTCTCTCCAGTTTTATTTTTCCTTGTGACATTTATTTAATACTTAAATATTCAAGTCAGTTTTTAATACATTTATGGTGCTCCTACACTTTGAGCAGTATGAGTAGTTGCAATTAAACACCCTGCTATGTCTGAGGTCAGTTTTTGCCATCAGAGCTGTGGCTTTTCTGAGTTTATCTCCACTTTGGTCATAGCTTTGTCTTTTACTTGTGTAGATGGTATGTTTGAACTTCTGACTCTTGAACTTAGTGTTGTGTTCAAGGAAAGAAAACCAAACAAATCCAAGAAAGCAAAATCCCACTAAAAAAGCAACCAGCTTCTCTCCCTTGCAAATTGTGAGAGATACTGAGGGGTTCTAGGATAGAACCATCACAGTCAGCAGAATCCCCACCTCACTGAGATGCCAAGATGAGGACTGTGGGACCCAAACCTGGAAACACTCTTTAGACATTTCCATTTCTGTCTTGTTGACTACAGAAGGAATTGGAAGGCAGTTCTGTATTGGTGAGGTACTTAATTGGGATGAAGCTAACCTTGTGCTTTTAGATGTTTTTCCTGTTTTGACCGTATTTGCACTTTGGGACTCAGGAGCACTTTCCAGTTCCTGCCTAACAGTTTGTCCATGGCCTGATTTTAATATTGGAGTGAGCCCTGAGCATACGCTAGTCTTTCCCTCTTTTGCATCTTCTTTCAATTTAGATCCTGGTTTTGAAGGAAAGGAGACATTGGACATAAAAGTAGAAAAAAGCTGTGGTATGGTCAGATCAGGTCCTTGAGCTGAGTAATTTTAATCCCTTTGCAGAACATCAATATCCTGCAGGGTAGGTGTACCTTAAGAAGCAGTGGACTGATGATGGGTTATCTGCTGCTGAGTCCCCTTTCTCCACTGAATGCAGAAGAATGGTAATGGCTATGGTGATGTAACACAATGGAGACAAATACAGTCACTTTGGCAGAGGACAAAAGTATGAAACTTATTATTTCTATGAAACTTTCTATTAATTCTGCAAAGCCATGCACTCACAGACAATGCAGTGCTTGAATGTTAGGGTTTATGTCCTTTTTAGAACCAGTGGATTTAACCTTGAAGTGGCTGCTGAGCAGCACATCAGTCTGCTGGCAGTGGTGTCGGAGGGCAAAGCCTTTATTCTGAGCAAGTGATCTCACATGCTATTTTTGAGGTAACATAAGTGCATGGCTGTGCTTCAGTTAGGATAGTCAAAGCCAGATGTCTGCTAAAGTTATTTCATTAGGATGGTGAACTTAAAAGAAGAGCACTGTGCAGTAGGTGGGAATGGTGAATTTAAAGCACAGGAAGCAGCTGATATTCAAAGAGCATCAGGGTATTCATTATAGAAACGTCATATTAAGAAAGTCTCCAACACAGAAGACTCTAGACTTGAAAACCTGAACAGATTTGGTTTTGCTTCTTTCTGGAGAGGCAAGTCTGCCTACAGCTGTGAGCATTGACTTCTCCACCTACCCTTTGAAGTATTTCATGCGATGGTTTTGGTAGTTGTGGCTCATACGTGAGTGGGGAGAAAAGTAGTTGGAACAAACACCTAGAATTTCTACTTTTGCACTAGTCCTTATGCAAGTCATTTCTCTGTAGGCTGACAAACATTCTTACTTGCACTTGTTTTTCCTTACTCTCTTTTACGTGAGGAGGCACCATGTTTCTAAAGCCTCAGTAAGGTTTGTATCTCATGTAATTAAAAGCCTTTGTATTTTAAGTACCAATGGCAATTTGAGATGCTACAGCTTACCTTGTAAGCACCAGATATTCATGCAGAATGCTAACAAATATCTGAAAGTCTATCATTGTCCTGCCCACGTTGTTTAGCAAGTCCTATAAATGAAATAAAGGTGTGAATGAGGATTGGCCTTTGCAAGCTAGTGAGATTACTCTTCTCTTTCCAGTACAACCGCTCTGATTTCATGACAGTTGCACAAGAGTTAATGCTGGAGGAGTCTGGTCTGTCTTTTGGTTGGTACAGCTGTGCACCGCAGCGTCAAGTACTGAAAATTTAGGGTACGGCTACAGCAAACACACAACTGTGACATTTCCCCCCATTTAAAACAAAAAGAAGTTGAGTTGCTTTGTTTGGCTTACTTGCTGATCTAACAGCTCTAACAGCTTTAAGGCAAGCTGGGTTAAATCCCTGTGTAGTGTCTCACCAGTTTCTCTGAAAATCTTCTAATTTTCAGAGACAAAAGCCCCTCCAGCCTGGTTGGTGTTGCACATTGTATTTCATTTTTTTGTTTTAGATTATGCCTGAGCAGCAGAGGAGATGCGCTTGGTGAAGAAAAATACCTTGCATCAGTTTTCCTCCAAGAATACTAGATTTTTCCATCTTCAAACCAGAGAAGGTTATTCAATAGCCAAACTCAGAAGAAATTTTAACAACCAGAAATTTTCTTGGAGTATGGGGAAAATCTGTCTCCAAAGGAAGGAGTTTTGTGCTTGGGATTTTCCACTTTCACATTTACAGTGCCGTTAAGGACTTCCAGATTTTTCTGTGCTTGTGCCCCTTCACTGTGAGGCTTGTGCTCCTGGAGGATGTAAGACCTAAGGAGAATACTGTAAAACTTGAAAATAGGTGGCTTTGGAGAAGAATAAAACACAAGTAATATAAATAGTAAAATATACTTGTGACTCACTAGTGTTCTGCGCTGAAGTAAAAATAACAGCAGCAGCTTCATGAACTAGTACACCTGTAACATCTCTTCATTTTCTTCCAGCTCTGTGACAAATACTGAGGAGCAATGGGGTGAATGTTCCTTTGAGATGTGTTCACTTTTATTTTGAATTATTTCTGAAGTATAACAGCACAGGAAAGTACTGTTTGGTTCCTTTCACAGGAATAAAACAGTGTTGTGTTGAGGCTGTCTGGAATGGGTTGCCAGAAGGAAACAGATAAGCGTAGAGACTTGGACTACACTTGTGACTTTTGTCTGGTAGGTGACATGTTTACAAACACTTCCAGATTAGAAGGTTATATATTTTATCATCCAAATATAAAAATGTTTACATGGTTTGAGTGGAGGTTTGGCAAGTAGACAAGAATTATTTCCCCTGGTTCGTCAGGACTGTTGGTCCAATGCTGAGGGAAGTTCAGACTTCCCCGGAATGCTGGTGGTTGCTTCTTGCTAATTACTGTTTAGAAAAACTATGCTTTCTTAATGCAGACATCTCGTTGAGAGCGTTTCCAGTTTTTGCACTTAAATCTTTATAATGTTTTAAAATTGTTTAAGTCCACTGTCACAGTATGTGTTGTTTCTGTTTGAACTTATCTGAGATGTAAAATTGGCTTAGGTAAATCCAATAGGCACATGTAAAACATGAGTTGGTAACGGTTAAGTGATGGTGCAGATGAATTTAATCATAGAATCATGGAGTCATTATGGTTGGAAGAGACCTCCAAGATCATGGAGGATTGCTAGATTCACTTCTGATAATAAATGCTAACAGAATCACAGAAAGTTAGGGATTGGAAGGGACCTCAAAAGACCATTCAGTCCAATCCCCCTGCCAGAGCAGGATCAAGTTGCACAGCAACATGTCCAGATGGGTTTTAAGTCTATAGAGAAGGAGACTCCACAACCTCCTTAATTATGTGAGCAAAAAATTACTGGGACCTTCAATAAGAAAATCTCTTCCTAATGGGGCCCTGTGGCAACATGTTCCAGGTATGTGAGTCAGTGGCTAAAATCCTGTTCCATCTGTAAAACAAGACTGGACAATGTGTGTTTTTTATACTTCACCTAGATATTTTCAGTAGTGTTTCGAGACGAGTAGCAGCTTAGTCATATCACTCCAGAGTTATCTGCCTTTCCTAGAATCCATTTTCTAATTAAAAGAACACTTCAGTGTTCCAAGCAGAGAAGAAAGCAGGTTTGTAAAACACAAGAAACCTTCTTAGTGGAACAAGAAAACATCATCTCCAGACTGTCAAAGCCTAGTACTGAGTTTTCTGAGGTCTGCTAAGTAATGCACCTTCTGCATGTTTTTGTAGCGATGGTGCTATTGCTTTACACAATAGGTAACAGGCTGTGTTCCCTGCTGAAAGGTCTTCTCATAGTTTTCCTCTTGGAAGCTGACCTTGTAAATACCTGGGTTTCATTATAGAAGGTGAATTGTTCAACAGGTAAAGTTTTTTCTAGTGATTTGCCAGGCACCTGGTATCAAAGGATCAAATTGGATTGTAATCTTTGTCACAAGAAATGGAACCTCTAAAAGAATATCTCTGTTTTGAGCTGTGGCTTTAGAGTGAAAAAGGGTGGGTACAGTAAAGCGGAGAGAGTGTGTTCGCTGCGCTGACCTATTTAGTCTGTATGTCATCTGGTTGCGATAATCTGGGACGAGAGTTCTTAATTCTCTAAGAGTACTTACAAGAAGCTGCTCATTTCTTGTAGCTTTCAAAAATGTTTTGAATGTAATACTGTATTAATGGTGTTAGTCTCGAGTTTGAAAAGTACTTGGAGAACAATCACAACTGACAAAAGGATTGACTCCAGAACTGAAGAAATTGAGTCAAGTGCTCTTGAGATGAAGTAGTTGTGTTGTCCAGATAGAGCCATCAGGGCTTGGAGGTCTCACCCATTGCTTCCTTTCCTACTGGGATAAAGAGTTTTTACCTCTGTAAACCTTGATGGCCCCCTTGCCCAACAGGAGTTTGACTAAAATTCCCTGCTGGCTGTGCTGATTTGCTTGCCCAAGATTTGAGGGTGAGATCACAGCTCTCCCTTTCTTGTAATTGGTTTGACAGATTTGGAGTAAACCAGCTTTTGCTGTGTGAGATGTTTGTTTCCTGCCCATGACTGTCGTCTCTTTCCTCTTCAGTGAGGAAAAGACTCCTGGCTTTGTTCATAGAAACATGCTTTAATTTCTAATTAATATTGAATCAAAATGTTTGCAAATTCATAAATGGTCATGAAAACCATTCTTCAGCTTTTCTAAACAGTTCCCTATCTTTTCCAAGCTGTGCTCAAGATAAAAAGTAGTTTATGTAGAGTATGTCTATCTACATTTTCTATAATTCTTGGTTGAGCTAGTAGCTTGGGGTTGAGTACTAGCCACAGTGCTGTGGTGCCAGAGCAGAATGGCAAAGGTCACAGCACCCTGCTCAGGCACATCAGGGCTAAGTGGTTTTGGGAAGAAGACACTGACATTCTAATTTCCTATTCTGCTGTCTGCAGTGATGAATTTTCAGTACGTTAATGAAAAGTCTAGGAAAATTGGAAGGCAGAAGCTGGCAAGTGAAGATGGCAAATGTATTTTGGCCTTACTTTTGGCTAGAGGAGAGCTGGAAAAGCCCAAGAGTGCCAGACAGAGCTTCCTGGCAGGGAGAACCGACCTATCTTATACCTTTGGAAAAAACATTCTGTATGACTAGATGTGATATAAAATTCCTTCTTGTTGCATCTGGGAAATCGTTTGCAGCTTTTTGCCATCAGCCCAGAGACTGGAATGTTTCTGCCTCTGCAGCTGATGTGTATCCTGGGCCAAAGCACAATAAATAAGACTGACACAGAACACCATCAGTGATAGCCATCCTTTTTTGTTCTGAGTCTGCTGATTGCATAGGCTCGAAGTGGATTTTGTCTGGTTATAGTTCAATTTATTTGTTTTTTAATGAATTGCTTTCCATTGTTTCGGTACCTGCGTGTCCCTTGGCTCCTTACATGCTTTTGGCCTGTGGATGAACACTTCTGCAAAGAGGTTGTCTTAGGCTCTGTGGTAAGCACACAAACAGAATCGCAGAATTGTACTTTCAAAAGGTCAAAGCCAGATTGAGCTGCTCTTTTCATTTTAGTCTTACAAATCACTCTCATAAACCTCATGATACAACTACTTTTAAAAATCTTTTTGCAGTGTCCAGTATCTATTGCTGTATTGGAATAACAGTGTGGTCTTATGACTGGTGAAGTTATTTCAGTCAGATTTTTTCAGTTTATTTGGAGGAACACAGTATCAGGGAGACCAGAATGGCTGGAGGAGATCAGTTTCTCCTGTACATCATTCCAAATGTGACGTTAAGGGGACAAAAGCAGCCCACCATGAAAATTATTGTTCTGCTATTAAGCTAAATAGTAATTCATGGGACGTTAGTGTTGAAGTGCAGTAAATAGGAGAAGCGTGTTGTGGCACTTGACATGTCTGCAGTTTGAGCTCTGCTTTAACTACGTTTCTCAGCTGCTCACACTCAATATGCTGCACTGTTCTGAGTAAGGAATAGCAGCAATTAGTCGTCACCAGAGGTTTTTTTTCTATTTTGGCTATCATTTTTATCAGGTCATGTAATGCTTTTCAGACTACACAAATACAGCTGGGGAGAAGGACCTGGGAGTCCTGGGAGATCATGAGCCAGCAATGTGCCCTTCTGGCCAAGAGGGTCAGTAGTATCCTGGAGTGCACTGAGCGGGACCAGCAGATCAAGGGTGGTTTTCTTCCCCCTCTACTCTGCACTAGTGAGGCCACATCTGGAGTCCTATGTCCAGTTCTGGCCTTCCCAGTTCAAAAGAGATGGGGAACTACTGAACAGAGTCCACTTGTAGGGCTGTGAAGATGGTTAAGTGACTGCAGCATCTCTCTTACAATTGAAGGCTGAGAGACCTGGGTCTGTTTTGCCTGGAGAAGATAGATAAGGGATCTTATCAGGGTTTATCAAATCTAAAGGCAGGTGTCAGGAGGACACATTTTTCGAATTCACCTCTGATCTGGAGGGATCAGTTTGTATTGAAGAGAAGTGTAGAATTAAAACAACATCTTTATGCTAAATATTAAACCTTCATTTCTATATTGTTCTTCCACAGTGGCTTGTTTGGTAACATAAGTCTTCAGCAGTGGTGATCATGGAGATCTTAGTTGTCTCCCTGTTAGTGTTTCTATTTTAGTCTTAGAAACGTAGTTTCAGTGGAAGACTTCTTAAGGTTATTGCAGGTGTTCTTGTGATGCCATGCTGCTTAGTGAGCAGTACAAAGTTACTGATAGTGACATCCTTTCCCTAGGGTGGTGTTTCAGATGGTTTAGAATACTAATAGCAATTTGGTTAGAATTTGGGTACTAATAAAACCAAAAGAGAAGGACATGAAACTTTCAGATGGTGTCCATACTTTTGGTTGGCTGGTTTGTTTGTGCTCTGCAGGGTCTGGGGGGTGAAGCTTCGAGGGAACGTGACTCAGGAAGCTGTCCAGGTGGGAAAACATGTTCACCTTGTTCATACTATATAGCCATGAGATGTTTGCCACTAGCAATGTGATTCATTTAAAAGCTGTGCTTTCCAATGCTGGTTCTGGTTCTGAGAGCAGCGTTACAGAATACTGTCTTAAAAGTAGTTAGGTAATGAGACCAAATCCCTCGGGACTTTCCAGTTTCTTATCCCTGGAAAAGTTGAAGTTGACTACTTTAGCCTCTTTCTAATTTATTTATATGCTGAATCCATTTTCATAGTGAGCAATGCCAGAATGCAATATCTTCTATCTCACATATGGCTCAAGAGGGTCAGATCAGGTTCCTGAACATGGAATTAGTTTCATTCTCTCGCTATTTCTGCAACCCTTCCATCATTCTGAACATTCTCAGATCAATGCCAGGTTTCCGCTAGATTAAAACTGAGAAGAGTCTAATGGTATTAGCTCTAACAAAGATGTTGAGCAGTGGCTTTGGACCTTGTCTCTGGAAAATGAGACTGAGTAGAGTAACATGTTATTAGTTAATGATTCCTAAAGGGCTTAGGATTTTTTAAAAATAAATTTAAATAATGTTATTTATGTTCTTCACAATGTCATTCCTTACTGGAATAACACTGTACACTGGCACTTGGCCTTATAGGAAAACTTTAGCAACAGCTTTTTTCTCATCAGTGTTTAGTTGTTTGAGAGATTTAATAGATGAAAAATGTTGAGATGGGTAAAGGAGAAGTTGAATTTATTCACTTGAAGTGGTTTGTCAATTTTTTCCACAGAAGTTATCGGCGAGGTCCTTTTCTAAGATGGAAGCATTACATTGATACACAAATATAGGCTGAAATACGGCTACTTGGCTCTATTCTATCAAACTGCTCAATCACTCTTGCTTGCTTTGGCACCCACATTTTGAATAATCAAATGAGAGGATCAAAAATACTGAGGATTGAATCTTCCAAGATGGCATTCAAACCCTGTTTCCTTCTTGGCTGCTTTAGCAGATTCCAAATATGACTTCTTTATGTTTAGCCACTCCTATTAATTACTTTTGAGTCAAAACGTACAAATTCTGTGCTGGTGTGACACCGGACAGGTGATCACATCAGACATTGCCTGTTGCCTGTCTGCTAACATAAAACCAGCAGTCCTGCAATCCCACAGTTGTTCTAAAGAAGGTGACTATATAATTAATTTGATAATTTATGTTGCTTATGTTATTCTGGAAAGCTTGAATGCCTCACTTCAGACTATGGGCAACTCAGTAGCTGGCATCCTCTTGCTGATGTTTGCTGTGCTTTTTTGTTGAGCTGAGATGTCTCCATTGTGCCTAACAGGATGATTCTTTTCTAGTTTTTTCTTGTTAACAATTGGGCAACAGTCAGGCAGTCTGTTCTCAAGCCTGTTCTCTGTTGTCTTTATTACAGTAGTCTGTATTTAAGCTTAGATGCACCACGGACTCAGCATCAAGAGTTCCCTACATAATTCTGAGTAATTCTGAATCCTCTTTTTCTGTCACGGAGGGCATTTGCCTCCCAAAAAAAGAGCAGTGGTAATGTAGATGATTCTCATTTTCACCACTGTTTAATTGTGGTAAATGATTATTGGAATCAATGACACAGTGTGAAAACAAAGCTTGTAATAGGAAGTAACTAAAAAATACTCATAATGGAAGGTGCCTCTGCTAGGTTTGTGTTTTTGAAATGTGGGGCTCCTCAAGACGTGTACCTGTACAGAGAAACTCTGTCAGAAAGCATTTTGGCCGCCTAATTGCCATTTATCTCCCGAGGTACCAAATGAACAGAAGAGGGAGATAAAATTTCTCATCGTGCTCTGCAGCTGGCAATGCAAAAGGTTTTCATTCTCATCTGTACTATTCCACTGACATAAAAATATAATTTAATTATAGTATTGATCCATGCTGGGGTTTAGACTTGTCATTGCTTTTTAGTGTCTTAGTCATCACTCCATTTCTTAGCTACTTCAAAAGGGCACCACCAAAAATTGCTGCTATTATTTTTCACTTATGTATGTGACTCTCTTTTGAAGCGTTACTGCTTGTCACAATCTGCCTTTCCCTTGCTACAGCTAAACGTTTCTGTTTGCCCAGGAGTTTTATGCAACTGAAGTCAGGTACTGGGAATTTGAACTCTAGTGTTACCCTTCTTGGTCACTGCCTGTAATTCAGCGTTTGAGTTTGGGGCTGTTTTGAAACTGCCAAAGCATTTTGGGGTAGACATCATACCATAGCTGTGGTATACTATGGACTCTTGCCTTCAGTCCCGGGGGTTGCAGAGCTGTTGTTACTCAGATTGTGGTACTTTCCTCTTTGGAACTAGGGTTAGCTCATGAGCATTAGTGTTTTTGTAAATACTAAAAGCACAGTCTCCACCTCTCTGGATGCTCTTTATAAGATCTTTTATCTGGAGTGTAAGTTTTTAAGAAGGTAGAAGTACACAGGGATTTGTTCAGATGAATATTAACTGAGACAATCGGATCCTTGCTACTGGAGAGATTTTATTTCTTTGCACATGTTACCTTTTTGATTAATCCTCATTGATTTTTTTTTTCCATGTATGCTCGATGACTTTTAAAATTATTTATTCTTTTAGTTTTTACTATATTAACAAAAGTCTTTCAGAGCCACCTACATGACAAATGAGGGCATACTTTTGGAGATCCTGTTATCTTTTTATTGCTCATTCACATCAGTTTTCCATACCACTCATGTTCCAACTCTAGGAAAAAGCCTTAGGAAATGTAATATAATTGTCTGGATGGGGGAGAACATTAGTTTTCTTCACTGCAGCTCTTCTGGAAAGTTTAGTGCAGCCTATGTGTGTATGAGAGGGCAGTCACTGTACAATGGGGGTACTTCTCTCCTGCTGGCAAGGCTCCAGAGGAAGGGAGCCCTAGGTCCAGATTCCTCCATGCCTGGTGGGAAGTCAGCTGAGGAACTTTCAGCCTTCCTGCTAGGCAATGTGGAAAGGGCATTGTGCTGTTCTGGGGGAAGAAATCAAACCCAAGGGATTGCAGTGCCACACATAAAGGCAGCTCTGTGTTTTACAGAGCGTGTACAGTTTGGCTTTCCTCTATCCCCATTTTCTTTTGTTCTCCACTTTCTGCTGCATGTTAATGTGCTGAAAATTAGCTTTGTATTACGTCCTCAGGGCTGTATTGTGGCACCAAGCAAAATGAAGTCAAAATCACTTAGGCCATAAGCACCAACAGGGAATCTGTCTTTTAATAAAAAGTTTATCTCTTTTGTAAAAATGATGTAAGCCTGTGAGAAGCATTTGCTATAATACAAATTTGTTGCAGGTCATTGGTCACTATACTATGAATAATGTGGCATGTGTGCCCTACTTGGATAAAAGTGCTTAATCCTAAGTATTTTAAATGATATTTTTCAGTTACTGCAGTTGTCATACTCGATCCTCCTGGGTGCATACCATGTGGCTTGCTGAAGAAGCATAGAAAATAGTTACTGACATGTCAACCCCACATAGTTTTAAGGCAAAATGACCTCTGCTGTTGATTTAGTGATTTGCAGATTCAGGTGCAAAGCTGTTAGTGTCTGAGTGCCACAATTCCCTGAATTCTAGCAAAACAACTCTCTGAATGTCTCTGTGGGAGTACAGGTGGATTGTTCATCCTTGCTTGTGGAATTATCGCAGGTGGGAATGTTGGTATTTGTGGTGATGTTTATCTCCTAGAGTGAAATTCAGAGAGCAGTTCTGTCTGCTGACATCCTAGTGGTGTTTTAAAATTGCCCTTCCAGCCCTTCTTAAGTTACCAGTCTCTGTAGGTTTTATGCAGAAGCTAAGCAAACCCTTTGTTAGGACTGTAGAGGTAGTTGTGTAGATTCTTTGCTGGTACAAACCCTGGTGGTGACTTTGTGTTGGTGGCTACCGTAATGCAGGAAAGGGCCACATTCTCCTAGTTGTGCTTGTTGGCTGGTTGCAGCAGTTTGGTCTGATGTTCCAATTGAGTGGAAAACCTGCGCTGAGCTCTGCCACTTCCTCTCTGCAGCTTCCAGATTTACCACTTCCAGTCAGCATAACTGATGCTAATTTCACACCAGCTGCCTCTGTATATGGTAGTTTTTACTAAAGAGATGCTCATGGCTCACTAGATCTGTTATTTATACTGCTTGCATGTTGTCCTGAAAGGGATATTATGCTATGACATGCTAAAACTGCTCAGGTGAAATGGTCAGTCTGTGCGGTCCAGCCCTTGACCTGCAGCTTACTGGGGTGAATCCAGCCAGGACCTGATAGACGACTGATCCCTGAGAGCACTGACAGCCCTGACTGACCCTGCCTGGCCCTCCCAGAGTGTCTCACTACCCACATCGGTCCCTGCCCAGCAGCCTTGCTGTTACCCAGCTTCCCACAGCCTGGTCAGGGGTCCTTTGGGCCAGGCTCACGAGTGAGCCTACATCCTGGCTTAGCCTTAGCCCACCCTGATGCTGTCCTGTGCCCTGGCTGCCCTGCTTGCCATGCCCCCACCCCTGTGGGAAGCACCCAGTGCCCCCAACGCCTAGGTTGCTGCTGCTTCCAGCACAACATGAAAAAAGTTGAAGGAAAAACCCACAAGATGATAACATTTTCCCCAGATTCCTTTCCTTTCAAGCAGCTGAGCTGCAGTGGTTTTGGGCAGCCAAAGGCAAATGCAGAAATGCTGCAGCAGTCACCCACAGTCCCTCTTTGTTTCCCCTTGGGATAGATGTAGTCATTCAAATGGTTCCTGTCCTTTCTCATGCCCCTTGCTGGCACCAAAATAAAGTCAGTTCTCCTTCTTGGGCTACTTCAACCACAACAGAATTCCCTTTGTTTTCACTGTGTTCTCTGAGGTGAGATCTGCCTGCCAGCTGCAGTGGGACAGGGTTGCTTGAACCTTTCACTGTTGTCTTGGCTAGCTTGTTCACCCTGTCACTCCTGGGTGTCAAGTGGAGCTGATACTCTCTCATCTGCCTTGTGGTGGATGTGGGACTTGACAGACTTCTGAGTGGGCCATGGTACAGGCACCATGTATCAGTAACAGTGCTTATTAATTCTCTGATAATGAGGGCCAGAGGGAGCAGTGGCAGAAGCTTTCCTTTAACAAAGGTTGCTCTCATGGCTAGAAAAGGGCAAGAGATGTGTAACTTGCGTTTCTGGGTGCACTTACAGAATGAAAGCTCTTGAAAATGCTGGTGAAAATTGTGTTACCCAGTTCAGCAAGGAGGGGAGGTGGAGCTGTGACATTACATGGGCAAGGTAGTCTCGTGTATGATTTCTTCTGCTGACTTTCACACAACATGGAGGAGAAGGGGCATGTCCTGTTTGGATGAAGTGTGCAAGTGATGGAGAGTTGAATACAGGAACCAAGAGGAAGAGCATAGGGATAGACACATCAAATGGATGGAAAAACAAGGAGTGAAGATTCTCTGGCCAAAAAATGGAAATAGGGAAGAGTCAGTGATGTGGATAATGGTGTGAGACCAAGAATAGGACATGCAGAAGGAGGAGCTGAGGCAAAAAGGAAGGATCTACAAAAGCCCAGATAGTCATCAAAGATAAATGAGATGAGCTGCAGTAATAGGTGGAGGAAGGGCTTAGGAGAATACAGCCTGGAAGCTGAGCCTGCACATCTTTTTGTTTTTGTCCAAAAATAAATGGAAGCTGCATACTGTGTGTGTCACCCACCCTTTGTGGCTGTTCTGTGTAGAAGATGAAGGCATTTGTATTGTCATAAGTAGTGGTAGAAAGACGAGGCTTTAGACTCTTACCAGTTTAATTTTCCCCCTCAGTTGTAAGTCCTTGCTGAAAGACTATACTACTACAAATCAAGCACTCGACTTGGAGTAGGACTTGGTGGTATTGAGAAATCTTGCAAATCCAGTGAAAGAATTTCAGCAAATCTTTATAGTTAGATCTGGCCACGAAAGTACACAAGTGAGCTTTTAACAGAGAGTAACTAGGTGTAAGCAGCACTCAGTGAACTGCGACTGAGGGTTTTAAAGGGCTTGTCTATAGGTGCAGTCACAGAGTTCCTGCTCCAGAAGAATGGTTTGTTTGTGTTGATCTTAATCCACTGGAATCTGCTTTGTGTGGCCTTTCACTTTACACTGGTATAAGATAAGGTGATGGTGTTTGTCAGTGTAGGTGAGATCAGATTAAAAGCTAATTTTAGACTTGTCTTGCTTCTTAACTGCTTCAGGAGCAGGTGTTCCCTCTTCTCAATCCATTCTTTAGCTGTACGAGTTAGGGGTATAGCTAAAAAAATCTGTGAAACTGCAAGTTTCCTAAAGATACAACAAAACTCCCAGTAATGTCATGGAAATTCCAGCAATGTACTGGGAACTGCACCTCACCTCTAGGCAGATAGACCTTTCTGGTGTCTTCTGAATGAATGAAGATGAGTGTGTGGTTGAGCTGTTGCCTTCTGTCTCTGTTCCTTCCCAAGTTGAATTTTTTGCTGTTCATGGGTCTTGCACCATAGTTACTACGATGATAAACCCTGTGCTAAAATTACTGTTGCAGGGAAGAGGGTCTTTCGGAAAATTTTCTGGGCAAAGGGCTTTGCTGTTTTCTTCTGGAATTTATGTTTATCTTCTATTGCAGAACAACTTGGAATTCTGTTGTTACTGATATGATAAAGTTACGTAAAGTAGATGTTAAATAGAAGAACTGTAAGGCTTTTGTAATGTACTTTTATAAAAATCTATAAATGCGCTTGGACGGACGTTGTGGTGATTGTCTTGACTTGTTTTCTGTGGTTGTTGCTGATGGATCGGATGGTACATGAAGTACAAATGGAGACGTAAGATTAATCTCATTTACTTCCTATAACCCTTTTTTCCCCGAGGCTTTTCATTTAAAACAGTTCTTGCAAAGGTGTTGCCTAAAGATCAATGCCAAAAATTACGTGTGCAGCAGTTGTCTGTGCCTGTGCTTTCGGAGTGTGTGACTGTCGCAGCGTAAACAAGCTATCAAAGAATTACGCTGAAGGATGGAGGGGTTATCCTTTTCCTGTCGTTCATCTCCGAACTTTTCCTCACTCCACATAGTTGTGAGGAGGCAGAAGAGCAAAATACCGTTCATGCTCGGCTGTGGACACGGAGCCAGTCAAGGAGCAGGGCAGCCACAGCCGGGTTCTCCATCAGAGTATAATGACGGACTGCTTCTGTGATGCCTGCGGGTGTGAACAGGGGACTGTGTGAACAGCTCTGGTGGCTTTGCTGTTGTTCCACGTCACATCCAAACACATAGTTGTATCTACCTGTTTATTTAGCTGTGTTCTACGGGAGTTAAAGATTTCCCAGCGCAGTCACAAAACACTGTGAGAACATTTAATGTGCCCACTGGGCAGTAACTTTTTACTAGGTAGAAACTCCTTGTTGTACTGCCAGTTTACTGTATGTGTATAGTTCAGGACCAGTGTGTGCATGACTATTTATTTTAGTGTTGCCTTAATTCTGATTTAAGCTTCAGATTGATTTTTGTTTTGTTCATTTTTTATTTTCAAGAGGATTTTGAATGCGGGTATGTTTGTGTATTTATAGTTTTTCTTTTAGAAGGTGCCAGAGCTGGCCGCTGATCAGGGTATGAGCTTCTGTTTGCTGAGGGTAACCATGACTCACCCGTGTTATTTATAACATTGCAAGCAGGAATGGCTTTTTTTTCTTTCCAAATGGTTCTCAAATTTTTTCCCTGTGCTTGAGTTCTTCACTTGATTTGCCATAAATCCGGATCCCTAGGTTATGTATCTGCAGCAGGCTGCCTAGAATTGAGTCTTTTAGCAATGTCTATTGTTGTGGTGTAACTGGAACTGTTAATGGGGGGTGACATTCTTGCCCTTTATTAGCCAAGAGGCTTTGTGCAGCTGTTTTTGAGGCATTTGGGGAGACAAGATCCATCACACCTACTAGAGCCCATGAGTCCCTGAAAACAAGGAGTGTCTCTCCTGTAGACCGTGTGTTGTTTTTTTTTTTTTTTAAATAATTTTATTTAATAAGAGCATATACTTGAGACTTGTGGACAGAATCACTCTTGTAACACGTCTAGAGTCCTGCTGATTTGCTCCATTTAGTCCAGTGAAGACAAACAGCAAAGAGTTTAAGACAGACTTACGGTCAATTTTTTTTGGCATCCCCAGGAACACTGTCAGAGCCAATTTTAAGAAAATGATTCCTTAGTGAACAATCATATTTTCACAGAAGCCAGAACTTCTCCCACGGCTACAGTTCTCTGTAACACGTCACAAAATCCAGTTTCTTTGGAATAGGCTTCCTTTCTCATGGCAGCAGTGTCCCGCATCCTCAGAGATTTTGGAGGCAAATCCCAGCACTGAGTATTTGATCTAATAAAGTAGTGACCTGCTGGTCAGTGCTGGTCTCTGATAATGCTTTTACAGGTTTACTTTTTTCCTGGTAGTCTACAAGCTGAGGAAGCCATTAGCCTGTAACATATTTGCCCTTTAAAAGACAGTCATGCCAGGCCTGACTGCAATTTATCTTTAATTTTCAGTAATCCTTATTTTTGTAGTTGTAACAGTGTAGTGTGTTAAAAATTCTTCTTAGGATGAAAAAATGTCCTGGAGTTTTGCTTGAAAGCTCTTGTCCTAGTCACTGGTCTGTAAGTCATGGCCGACTGCTGCAGCATCTGCTCCAGTTACTCCTTATTCCAGGTTTATGGTCTGTGTCATGGCAGATACAGTATTATTTCATGAGACTCACAGAAACTCACATTCCTTGTGGCAATCTAGGTGTAGAAAGTACATCTAGTCCCATTCTGGCATGGAGACAGGTTCCAGTCTCTGTGGTGGTGCTCTGCTGGATCGTGTCTGTATGTGGGTCATGGAGCATCTTTGCCAGAGGTATTTTGTTCATATGTTCTTAATTTTTATTCATTTTTATTATTCATGCTCATTTTCTAGGGGATCAATCATTTAAACAGGTCTGCACTTCCTCTGTAGGCTAATAATACAGATTTCCTGAGACTGCATTTGCTGTGTAGAACAATCCAGTTTTTAACAAAATCCCACTCAACTGAAAAGAAATTTTTTCCCCACCCCAAGTTGCAGTCAGACTGTTCCTGCAATACTGTAAAATCAAGTCATTCTCATCTTGTCAGCATCTTGTGACTGGGCAGGCTGTATCTTATTTCATTACAGTAATTTCAGACAGTAATTCATTTGATCCTTTTATCTCAGGCAGTAAATATTTGAGGCTTACAAGCCAAGCTTTGGGCTCTCAGCTTTAAAAAAGCCCCAAAGAGCTCCTCCCTTTAAAGGACCAGGAGACCTGCAGGGATTGTTTAGTGGAACTGGAGCTTGCTTTTAGTAAGGCATTTTGGATGACAGAGACAGCTCAGCTAGGTAGCTCCTGTCTGATGACTGCCGGATGTGACCAAGGGCCATAATCGGACCTCCTCTGTGTCCTTCCTTACCCCCTCCTGCCAGACTGCCTCTGCCTGTGTCTGCAAGCTGCAAACCAGCCATTCTGGCCTAACAAACTGTGCGGTGTTTCCTATGCGTGTGGCTGCATGTGATTTGTCTCTGAATACCACAGTGACACATGAGGGAACAGAACTGAACCAGACCAGGCTTTGTGCTGAGGACCTTTGCTGGCATTTGCTCTTGGTTTCAGGGAGCTCTACCACAGTGGGTGATTTTGTCCATCCAGCTGTCATAGAGGGGTGTTTCCTTCCTATTTGAGTAACAACAGAGTAAGCAAGGAAGCATTTCTTTGTAGGCTGACTGCTTCATTCAGTTTCCTTTTGCATGGTTCCTGCTGTTCTTCTGCGAGCCCCTTTCTTTCTCTGTTGGTCATTTGGCCACCTGCTTTTCTTGTGCCACTTCTGCCTAGTAACCTACACCACGGACTGGCCTCAGCCTAGCACTTGTCCGGTCTGTGTCAGTGTGCAAGGTTTTTAGGTCATGGGCTAATAACCCAAGGTTCATGACTGCTGTTAGACCAAAAATACATCCTAACTCAGAGATGCAAGTTCGGGTCTAGCAGTCCCAGTGGAGATAATGGATCCCTGTGCCTGGGGAGGGAGGTAGCCTACTCCCCTTACTGTCCCTCTGTCCTTGTTGCACTGGGGCTCTCTGTCTCAGAGTACGTTAGACTCCTCAATGTTGTATTTTGTTTTCTGTTGTAGCACAAATCTGTTGAGAACTTTAAAGATCTAGAAGGAGCCAGGCAAACATGGAATGAAGTTTCAGTGGGTAGGGTAATCAAGTTATGGATTGGTCTGGATGGTGATGTAGTTTTTCCCAGGATTCAGGAGTTTCCTGAAATAGCTGCATTCTAGTTACGTTTTTCATGATTTCTCTCTGCCTACACAGTAATTTTTGTTCGTAAGCTTGAAGTACGTTGCATTATGTGTTTCAAAACACCAAGAGAGAACTGTGATTTTTGGTGCTTTACCATATTGTTTTCTATCCATCCCATGAGACGAAATGAAATAGAACAAAAACTCTGAAGGCTGAAGTGAATCAGGTACCCCTGAAGTCAGCATATATGTATTTTTAGTCCTGTGAGAACAGAAATCGGTTGTCAAGGTTTTAGTTGAATAATTTATGTTTTGCTGAGTTGAGACTCTAGATTACAGTTGTTAACGTGGGAGGAAAACTGTAACTTGGCCACAGAAATTTTCTGAAGCCTTTAGGGTTGAAAGGATCAAAAGGTTTATTTGAGAGCAAGGGGAGGTGGAGCTTATAAATGCATAGAGTCCCTTTCAGAAGAGAGAGGTATTGTGCAAGGGCACTCATTTGGCCTTACAGTTAATTAGTGTGAAATCAAGTCACTGGATGCTGCTACATAGCTCAATTCAAAAGAAAGACCTTTAGGGTTTCTGTGCTAAGGGATTTTGGACAGCAGGGTTGTATTAGCCAGTGTATCGGTATAGTCTATACTGGAACTCCTTGGAGTAGAAGTGTGACATAAAGGTATGACAAGATGCACAAACAAGATGTTTTCTTCCAGAGCTGAAGGATTCTGAAAGCCCCTTCCAAATCTGGCTTTGTGGATTTAGCACTTCATGAGCATTTCAGATAAAACAGCTGTTTTGCTGTTGAAGAAAATACTATCAGTACTCATTGTATGCATCTGGAAGCAATATGATTAATTTTTAATTTTGCTTTTTGCTGAAAACATTCAACTGACTGAAAAATTCAAGACTCTCAGTAAGAAATCATAAAAATGTAGTAAAAATGTTAGTTGTACAAATTGCAAACCCAAAATGTGTACATTTTAAGTTTCTTCCAGACTAACTTCTGTTCAGTTGTTGGGGTATCCTTTGGGTTCAAGATTAGGTTCTTGAGAATGGATGGAGATATTTTAGTATGAGGTCCTTTTTTGTCATGAGCAGAGAAGAACCCAGTCTTGAAATAGCTCAATTTTATTTGTTGTTGTCAGAGCAATCTGTCATTTGGATGTGTCCGAACTGTAGATGCTGCAGGTAGGGCAGGAGGATTGTGCTCCTCTTGTTTGCAGTTTTGAAGCTACCCACAGAAGAAATCTTAAGCAATAGTCCTAGGAAGGGAAAGTTTTTCCTCCGCCTGTGAGAGTTGGGGATCGTTGATAACCAGTGATACTAATGTAATGTTAAAGAAGTTTTTAGATGTATGATTTCATTTACTGCTATAACGCATAGAGCTGCAAACAAGATTCAGAATTCCCTTGCTCGATTTCTGAGTGCAGAACATCAGACTGGACTTGTTTTTTGCACTTAGCATGAGGAGATGGTTGGAGCTGGCTGTGTGTAAGGTTATGGCCATGTGTAAAATGGTACCTTTAAATATAGAATTACACATCTTGGTAATAATTTTTTACTTGTGCTGTTGGTTCAAAACTCCTTGGGTGTTTCATAAAAACAGTGAGGCTCTGCAGTTGTTGCTCATACAGAAACTTCATTTTCAGTGTACCTTACACCTGTTTTTAGTGACAGTTCTTCTGTTAAGTAGTTAGTTGAGGTTACGGAACTCTACACCTTTGTCTTTCAGATACATCGGAGATGTGGCTGGTTTAGTAACTTGAATATGAGTTCTGTCACTGCCTGGTGGGGCTGGGATTTTACCTGTACGCTTGGCTGGCTGGCTGGTTTCAGCAGACTTTGTAGCAGAGACTGGTTTTGTTCAGTTACTGGGGGGGATGATGCTGGCTTTATTTCTAGACTTGTGACAAAGATCTTGTTCCTGGCAGCTCACAAAGTGGTTATGCTGGAGGAAGGGCCGGTCAGTAATATAGAGGAGAGAAGGAATTCCTGAAAACTGGGCAAAGGTGTGGTGCAAGCCTACATGAGTAGGTGTAGGTGCTTGATCCACATCTTTAGACCTGTGACACACCAGAGTTACTGTAGTAGCTGGATTATTTTTGGTTGATGCTCATAATACACCTAGTCTGGTTATGATTTTTAGAGCTTGCACTCTTAATCTTCAAACTCAAGGAAATAAGAACAAATGCACAGTGTGTTTCTCCTCATTAGCTTTTTATTTAGAGAACTAAATATTATAAACATTATATTTAAATAAAACGTGTGAAATCCAACATTTAGCTGTTAATTTACTTGTGACTGTTTTGTTTAATGCCAGGCAGGAAGTGTTTTGGCAAGTTCAGAGCTTTGCATTCACTTTGTCACTACTCTGAGGTGACTAGCTGCATTGCTGTTCCCCTCATGCTTCCCCCTCTCCATCTCTTTGGTTGTTCCAGTGGCTTTTCCTTGACTAGAGTCCTCCTTGTCTTCCTTTTCCTTACTGTTTTTTAGTGTTGTGATGGTCCTTCTGTGGTCTTACTGCTCATTCACTGCTTCAGGACAGTCCGGTCCATCCTTGTGACTTCATCTGTTGTGGGATGCTGGTTTTGCCCCATCTCATATTTCCTGTTTGCCTTGGCACCTCTTGGATGGAATATGGGCAAAATTAAACTCCCTGCCATACTGATCCACTAACTTCTGAAAGTTAAATCACCTTTTTTTTTTGTTTTTGAGAACACTTACCAGTAGCATTTACTCTGTCTTCAGACTGCAGCGTGCTTCTGAAACCTTGACTGTCTGCACGTGTGCAGTGTTAGCTGTCCTCCCGAGAGGGCTGACTGCCATCGGATCCATTTTAATGCTCCTTTAGATGTGGAGCTTAACTAGTCATTTCAACATACCTTTGCACTACAATCATCACATTCCTGCATTGCTGTCCTGGAATCCCCTTCTTCCACTACAAGATGTAAAAGCTGTTTGTCTTCAGTACCACTTGTGGCTCTGTGTGTCCTATCATTTCTCATTCATATTTCTTGTTCTTCAGACAGGACCATTTTCAAAGCTTCCTTTGCCCATTTTTTCTTATCTTGCTCTTTATCAGCTGCTCCTTATGCAGAGCAGCGACTTCTGAGAAGTGACCTTTTCATCTCACGAAACCTTAAAATCTCCTTCTGTGGTGGCACTCGTCTACCAAGCTGCTGTTAAGGTGAAGTCATCAAAGGGCCTTTGAGGACAGGAAAAGGAGGACAGGACTAGTGTTGAGGTGAGTTTAGACTTCCCAAACTCTGGAGGGTCAGAGAGCAAAGGTATCCAAGCAACTCAAGCACTACCTTGGTGCCTGCCCCACAGATTAGAATCCTAACAGACTGGCTCCAGTGGTGCAGTTAGATCAGATGGGCAGGGGTATTTAAGTGACAAGTAAGTTTGCTGAAGAAATAGGTACCTGTCCTAAGGTACCATCTCCAAGGCCCTTGTTGCTAGGAATATGAGAAAGAAACTGATCGTTTAATAAAATGTCATTTTAGCTCATTGTTTACATGTGGAAATTCATTTTCAGGAGGACAATTTTCCTGTGACTAAATTCCTTTCTTTTTACCCTGAGTTCACAGTTCTTACCTTTCACTTCCAGAACCACTATGGCTGTACAGAGAAGTAGGGAGGTTTACCTCTTCTGTTAGCCTAGCTAACGTGTTTGTTCCACAAAGAGCAGGAATTCAGTGGCCATACCAAGACCTTCACAGCTCTCTGTGTAAATGAAAGGCAGCGATAAATTTTGTACAGATGGTGAGTATGTGTGGGTTAGTCTTGGTCAAACACGGAGATGCAGAAACTAGATAAACACTGGGCCAGTTTGCGGGCTTTAGACTCTCTGAAAACTGCAACAAGAATTTAAGGTAGGAAAGATTATCTGATGGTTTGGCCCCTCTGCCTGTCCAGGTAGGGTTTGGTGGTTTTTTGTTGGTTGGGTTTTTTTCCAAAGCATGAAAAGCACCTGATTTCCAGATGCTTGTACAGCTGTGTATTCTGTATAGCAGCGCTGTGTTGCTTGTATCAACACCTTTTGAAAAGCGGTCATGTCTTGGTCTTTAAAACAGATTTTCCAGTTTTACACATCTCAGCACAACAGTTCAGTCAACTGGCTTCTCCTTGTATGAATTCAAACCCCACTTTGCTAGTAACTCCTGGATTAGAGCTGTAGATACTCCCAGTGAAACGCCGCAGATACTCTCAGTGAAAGCATTTGGGGTTGTGTGGTGACCAAGGGCAGTGTTCAGTGACATTTCCAAATGGTTGTAGGTTTCTTTTTAAAAAGAGAGCATGTTCTTTGGGTGGCTTTTCAAGTGGAATTGCCTGGGCTACTTTTTAATCTTTTACTAACTTTTAAAAAGTGTGAGCTGGAATGAAATCTCGGTCAGTCTGATAATGGTTTCAGAGTGTGGGTGTTCTTTGTCTTCCTGCAACAGGGAACATCCCAGTGGTTATTGTCATGTTTCCTTGTTGTGGAGGAGAATCTGTTATTGTTAGTGAGACCAAGGCAGGGAACAAGGGGTGAATGTGCTGGGGGAGATGAATGAAAAGCACTATCACGTCTGTGGTGACGGTGCTGTGACCACAACACACTCAGCTGTGGTGATCAGCTGCTGAGGTGATAGTTAACATTTTTTTTTTAATGCCCACTAATTCTGTTTCTTGTCCCAGTCATCTTGACACCAGCTGCAAAACAAGTGAATCTCTTTTAATGTGTGTCAGAGTGTGTGAAGATCAGTGTGGGAACAGCAGGACCTACTGATTTAGCACACCCAGCCACGGATTTCTGCCTGTATCCCGTCTTTTCAAGCTCTCTCTTGGGTCTGCCAGTCAGTGTATATTAATATACTGCATTTAAGTCTTATAGTTTAAACAGCACTTTAAACCCTGCTCTCTAGAGGCTGAGCATCTCACGGAAACATTGCTGCTCTCCCTGCAGTTCTTCTTTCATGCCATGCTCTGCGGCAGCATGTATCTCCCGCAGTCACACTGCAAGCACGTCTGGCTGAACCGTTTGCGGAGGGATTACTATTCTGGGTCATCTTTTCTTCTCTCCAGACCTACCTGTGCATTTCTTGGAATGTATTCCTCTGTTTTTTCTTCGAGGGGAGAGTATAAAACACAGAGCAGGAGCCCTTGATCAAAGGACAGGAATCCACAGAGCCCGTGTAGATCTCCACTGGCTTCTGGGGGCCTGAGGGAAATGCTGCAATTTTATCCTTGTGCAGTGTTGCTGGTTGCTCTGAGTTTGCACTGAAAGGATGAAGTAGGCTTTAGGCTCGTCAGTCTTCTGCTGTGAGGTTAGGCATAAGTTTCTAGTCTAGGACTTCTGTTAAAACTTGCATGAATGTACTAAAGTGCATAAGCTGCCTGCATCTGTTGTGGATTCCTTAATACTTCAGCTGTAAACTTCCTGGGGCCGGGACCTTTGCTTGTTTGCTGTTTCTAAACCTTTTGGAGCTTTCATTACTGTGACTGGAAGACACTAGAAAACTACGTTTTGGCCTCATTTTACATGTCATTTCTGATTAGGTATGAAGCAGTTGCGTAACTACACTAAAACTGCAAAGTGCTGGCTGGCCGAGATCCTGTGGATGTGGAGTGATCCCTCGGGATCCCCTTGGTTTTGATGTGTGTGCACACACTAGAATAACTGCTTCTTCCATGTCAGAAGTACAGTTCTCGTTCCAGTAGGTTATGTTTTATGCAGTGTCACCTGTATAGGATGGTAAAGCCAGTCAAACCTGCAGGGTTTTATGCAGCTAAGTTACCCCACATATTTTAGGCTTAGGCCAGCTGAATTCTTCATCCTGCTTCAGGCACAGTAGTAGCAGAAGGAAGGTCCAAGTGAAGATTTGTTTAGTGCAGTTTCTTACTGAGCCAGGTGGGTGTGCAGTTAGCAAAACTTTCAGTATCTTCAGGACACAAAGCATTTATTGACTGCCTGCTGTGATTTCCTTGCATGTACTACAAGATTTCTGGTAGGGTTTAAGCATCAGTAATAAATATTTTGGATGTGAACTTGGTTGGTTTCTCTGGTGGCCGGTAATGATAGTCTTGCATAACCCACCTTCCTCTGTGGCACTGCATCAGTTCCAGATTTCAGATGTTTGGAAGTAAAATAGTGCAAAAGTAGTATTTGGTGCCTGACCTTTCTCTCTGAAAATCTATGTTTGTTTATGGACGTGCAGAACACCTCAGGGTGGTAGCTAAGGCAATCAGGTGGTTGAACCTTCACATCAACTGAGGCAGATGACGTGGCAATGAAGCTGTCACAAAAGGGGGAAGTGACAGCAATAACAATTAAGTGGGGAAAGAGAAATGAAGGGATTTTATTTGACTGAAATAAGACTTCAAAAGAGGGATTTATGTTTTCATCTTCTGAACAAGTGAGCCTCAATTAGGCAATGATTTGCAGAGTTAGTGCCTTACTTACAAATGCCTACTGAACTAATTTTTGCTTGTGTTTCTTAAGGAGTAAGATATATCCGTCATGTAAAAATCACTCTTAGCTGCTGCCTCTTGGTTTTTGACAGCTCTTGCAGCAGGATGAAACCCCATCATTTTGCTGGATGCCCTTACTGTCTTTTCCCCCTCTATATTGTCTGAACTGTACCTTACCAGTCTATATCCAGCTCTCTCCTGGTTTTGGCTGACAAGCCTCTGTTCAGTCCTTCTAAAAAAAGAAGTAATGTGATGCTGTCTCCAAGGCAAGCTCCTGCTAACTGCCAGCACTGCTCTCCAGAAGCTATCCTGAACACCAGCAGGAATATATATAAGACAAGTTATGAGTTCTGATTCCATAAATCCAAAAGGAAGATGACAAAATGAAAAACAAATAAAAGACAAGGGTGGTAAAATATGAAATGTTGCTTTTGGGCTTGACAAACCTTGTCTGCTCTTCAAGAGCAGCTGATTTAAGAATAGCACCATTATATAGTTAAAAGTGTGTGAAATACAAATCATAAAGCACTCTCTGAGGCAAAACACTGTTAAACTCTGTAAAAAACTCTGTTAGAGGAAGCAAATAGCTAAGAAGAAGCTGGGTTGTCTGGTGACCTTACTTGGAGAACATTCACATTTATCCAGGACTTTTGGGGGCACAAGTAACAAGAACTTAACAGGGATCCTTGATTTGAAAAGTTAAATCTTTCATGACAAGTATGTATTTCATAGAGGTGTGGCGTGGAGGTTTGGTTTTTGTTTTATTTGTATTGAAAAGTGAGAAACTGTTGAAAACAACTTGGGGGCTTCCTGCTTTCCTGCAGTTTTTCTTGTACAGACGATGTTAGCCACATAAAAGCAGGTCCTGGAACTGTAGTGCTTGCAGACTTGGTGTTCACCTCGATACTGTAGTGGGGTTGAGTGTGCCGAGATCCCTATTGTTATTTTTCCAGATTTTTTTCTACATTTCTACAAAACCTTCCATAGCTGTTGTCCTGTTAGAGATCCAGAGCCTGTAATTCAGCCTAAATGTTCTTATAGCAGGAAGGTTACACATTTTTTCTTTACTGGAAGTAATTGCCAAAGTCTGTAGGACTTTTACATGTTGTATGTCTTAATGCAGGCTTGGTGTGACAGCTTGCAGTTTGTAGCACTGGCCTGCAGAGTTTTATTCATTTTGAAGTTGATATAATGTAGGATGCTGCACAGGATCAAGGATAATCCCAGCTCTTCATAACAGGGAGAGCTTTCACTGAATCGTAGTTTTAGATAGGGAAAAATTATTTACAAGACCTACTTGACTTGATAATCTTGGAGATCTCTTCCAACCTTTATGATTCTATGATGACAGGTAGGAGTAGTTGAAACCCAGCTATAATTAAAATACGCACTAATGGTAGGAATTACGGTGGTTGCTTGTTAGTAAGATTATTTAACCCTTCCCTGATGAAAATGCTGTAGTTTTAACTTCCCTTCAAGACTTGTTTGAACAGAGACATTATCTTCCTAGAGGTGGTTCCAGATTGTGATAGGTTTGTTGGTTGTCCACTGGCTCTTAATTAACGATCAAGAACTAATAATTAGTACCAGTATGGAAGATTGGTGAGAAGTTAAGGTTGTGTTTGCAGAGCAGAGAGCAAGGCCTCCTAGAAAAGGCATTTCCACACTGCCTGGAGAATTGGATTTAAGATCTTAAGACCTTTAAGATTTTGGGTGAATCTCGTAAGACAGGTATTTCCCCAAGAGATGATATATTAATTATGCTTTTTTATAATGCTGTGTTTGTTATGACAGGGTCTGTCATGCAGAAGGAAAGTTGGGAATACCTAAATAAAACCTATGGTGAAATGAATTGTTTTTTCAGAGCTCAAAAAACGATGAATATAGGCTCAGTGCTGCTAAACAATGTGAAATGTATTATTGAATATTCCCAAAAAGAGTAGTGTCTCTTCTGTTCAGTAGACAGGAGTCTCATAAAAATAAATAAATGATCAATTAATTAAATACCATACTGTATATTCCCCAGAAGGTTGCTTTAAGGTATCAGAGCCAATTTTAATTCCTGTTTTAACTCCACTTTTGAGTGCCTCCTTTGCAACCCTAGTAACGCTCTTTTAACAGCTTTTCAATAGCAACAATAGGTGCAGAAAAATCAGCACATTCATACGTGAGAAAGGGTTAACAGCCCTTGGGGCTTCTGGGAACACCTGGGGAAGTGTGGAATAACCTGCTGCCTGTCTGACCATTCACCCAGGCAAACAGTGCCAGCCAAGAAGCAGCTGCACCATTGCAATGAAAAAGCTGCTGAAGAAAAGATTATTTGTTGTTGCTGATGATGTTTTAAAGCCTGTTACTTCCACAACTTCAACTGGGGAGAAACCTCAAACTTTGGTGTTTTCACCATTAGAATGAAGATCTTAAAGGTCTTTTCCAACCCGTATGTTTATGTGGTTCTCCCCTTGGAAAGCATGGGACAGCCATCAGCACCATGTGTCCCCTTTTGAGTGTAGTCCTGGTAATGTGCTTGTCTTCCAGATAAGCTGTTCTAGGCAGACAGCTGTTGCAGACTCTGTGACCTGTGCAAGCAACAGAAATTTCTGGAAGGGAGAATCAGTGTTAGAAGGATCTAACCGTGGAATTTGTCGTTGGGATGCATGAAACGACAGGAATATGCAGTGAGATACTTGAGTTGCAGCACATGTTTCTTATGTCCAGGCTGCTGAATCCTCTTTAGATGCTGCTGTGTTGCGATGTAGATTTTGTTGAGATACTTTCCAGGTACAAACAGCATGACAGAGTCTTGTCTTTGCAGACATGTGGAAGCAGAGGAGATTAAGCTGATTAATTAACCCTCGAGCGTTTATTGTGGTGTCTACAGATCAGATGATCCAGGAAGATGTTTTCTTTCTGCAGCTCCTGCCTCACCTGGATTCTTAAGTTACCTTACGTAGTGCTGCTGCTTTCATGGGGACACTCTTTTCTTGCTATTTACTACCGCTGAGGGAGTTTAAATTGACTTCCTGGTTTGAGAAGCACAGCTGCTATGCTCAGATGTGTCTTAGTGCACCTACAAATTCAAGCCAAACTGACGTAGGTGCTTTATTGACTTGTTACTGTGGGTGAAATCCAGAGGGCTTTCAGTTCTGCCCACTCTGGCAGCACAGGGTTGTTTGCTCCTGGTTTTTTTTTTTTTAAAAAAAAAGGAGAGTAGCTGCTTTCTCTTAGCTGGGAGACTCCCTGGTCACTCCTTGGCTCTCCTTTCCCTGTAAAGAAAAGAAACTCACAAGTTTAGATGGGAAGAATGAAACGGTTTGCTGAGGGTGAGAAGGATCGGAGCGCAAAGCTGGTGGAAGCCATGTGCTGCTTGGGTCAGTAATGTCACTGGTGCTGGGTTGACACGGGAAACTGCTGCTGCGCTGGGTCAGAGCTGAGTTCTCTGCTGGGGAAGCTTCTCTGAGCCAGTTTCCTAACTTCATTTGGTGCTTCTTTCAGTCACCTCTCTGTCTCCTAGTCACTTCATCTGGTGGGAGATTGATGTGGTTTGCTCTGCTGCGAGCTCCAGCATAGGCAATACTGTTGTTCTGTGCTGTCTTATCGTGCATGTTTGATTTTTCTGGGAGTTTTTGGGGTTTGGATTGAAATCACAGTTGTGGAGTTTTGGTTGTTTTATTGGTGTGTTTTTGTCAGTTGTTTCTATTTCCCTGGTGGTTTGCACAGCGTGGCAGGTGGCAGCTTTTGTCTGCATTACGTGGTTGTGTGAGTCAGCTCCAGAGTTGTTCCACAGCTGTTGGCGTTAGATGTGCATGTATAGAAGGAACAGAAGCAGTGAGCCTGTGTAGGCAATTTAATTGACAGCAGAGTGGTCCTTAACAGTAATTGCATGTTTTAACAAGCCATAAATGGGTTTTAAAAAGTTGTAATCTTATTCTCTTCAAAGTAACATTTCCCAAAGTCTGTCCTTTCAGTGCCAGTGAATCAGAGCTAGCTGAGGTGATCTTTGGGGACAAGATATGTTGTACACTTGTGGGATGAAATAGTAAATGCTGCAGTAGGAAAGTTTGTTTTCCTGTTAAAACAGCAAACAATTACAGGGGGAAGTATTTCTGAGATTTTTCTCTTCTCTGCATCTACCAAACCAGGACTTCACCCTTAACAGGGTAGACAGCTGATGTCAGAAATGCTGTCTCACCAAGTGAAGGCTACACTGAAGTGTTACAGCATTTTATAGCAAAATGTTCCCTTAATCTGCTGATTTTAGGTTTTTTTAATTAGTGTGGCTTTGCTCTTTGTCTCTTCTCTTTTTTGGGTCCTCAAATAGAGTAAGTGAGCGTATTACTGCAACGCAGGGAAAAAGCATGTGCCAGACACTCGGAGGATCCTGAGAGGCATGGAAAAGGCATTTAGGGAAAAGCAGCTGTCCTGTACAGAGCCACAGGTACGCTGCACGTGATACCTGAAGAACTCAGTGTCGCAGTGAACTGCGGCTGTAAAAGCTGTAGGTCTGATAAAAAAGAATAGAAAAATTAACAGAATAAATAGCATCTATAATCTTCAATGCAAAGATATGTATGGACATGTAGAAAGGCTGTGAGTCATGTAAGGGAGGAGTAGGCAAAGGCATCACATGCTTTTGCTTGTCTGTTTCTGCATTTGTTTCCTAGTACTCATCCCAAACTACAGCATCCGCTGCTCAGTTTGGCCCAGAAGGGACTCTTGTGTGATCTCATGCATGGTGTCACACCACAGACCTGAAATTGTGTTTTAGAGACTGTAAGTAGTATTTATAGCGCTTAAAAGTTTGTTGTGATCCTCTTAGTCCATTTTGGAGAACAACAGACAAATTGTAGGAAGCTCTAATTTTTTTTGGTTAGCAGCGCTCCTGTTGTACCTGTGGGGCTGTTGCCCTAGAGGAGCTCACCTGAAGGTTTTGCTCAGTAGCCTTTCTTGGGACGTGCTAGGATGTACTGCAGAACCATTTGTGTGCTGATCCCTTGATTAGACGTTTCAGAGCTCTAACAGGCTCCTCTGTTGCAAACTTTGTAAGAATATGAACTTTGTAAAGCTCTCCATTAAAATAATCTTCAGCGTTATTTACAGAGCTGTTAACCTTTTTCTTTTCCCTTTTTCCCTCCAGATGAACGGGACAAAGTACAGAAGAAGACCTTCACAAAATGGATTAATCAGCATCTCATGAAGGTCAGTTTCTATGTCTGATGACTGATTACTGCGGTGGTGATTGTTGCTTTTACTGAACATTTAGTATCCGGATGCGATTGTTTTACATAAACAAGGTGGATCTTAAATTATGAGACTTACGCATGTACTTTGTCTCTGAGGAGCTGGGGGGGAGTTGAAATACTGCTGTTGGGTATCCCATAGGGATCAATTAAATACTTGAATTTGAAATTAAAATTAGTTGATGTTTAAGGGACAATTTCTTTCTACCAAGCTTGACTCTTATTTGGCATCTTAATGTCATGTCTGTAGTACCACAGCCAAGCAAAGGATGTTGGGGTTGGGGAAAATGCAGAGATCTAGATCACCGTGGTAGCAGTGTACTGGCCATGGATCAGAAAAGGGATTTTGTAGGGATGACAGTCACATTTCAGTGTCTTTCTTTGGAAGAGAATGTGAACTTTGCCTCAGGGTCAGCACTTGCAATTTTAACAACTTGTAGAGCTTTTAGTCAGCAGAGAACTAAAAGCTGTGAGTTCACCTTCACTGCATGGCCCTTCAGTTCTAATTTTAATCTGCTGTTTGAACAACAACTGTCTAGTCCAGCCATTTCTCAGGAGAAACAGACTGTATAAACACGGCAGAACATGCTTGGATACTCACCATCACATCCCCAAGGTTGAATGAATGTAAAAGTCACACTGAATAAAAGTATAATCTGCAAACTGTCATAGTTGGGATTTAATTAATTAGTACAGTGTTCAGGCACTGATGGAGAGATCTGGCTGTACTTGTATTTAGAGAAAGATTGGGGGAGATTTGAGAGGGCAGTTCAGTTTTACTCTGCTGCTTCTGGATTCTGGTTCCACATCTTTTAAAGATTTGAAACGTGTAGCTATTGGAAATGGCCTGATACAGAGACCTAATGAGGCCTGGGAGTAGCGTGGGTCCCAATTTTGTCTT
>JAOXOE010052610.1:0-34541 GCA_028565055.1 Phoeniculus purpureus | reverse complement strand
CTGACTGGACACAGATTTCTAACTCCTCCTGCTTGTTCCCCATGCTGCGTGCACTGGTGTACAGGCATTTCAGGGAGTGAGCTGAGCTCTCTGATTTCACCCTAGGACAGTGGCTTTCATTAAGACCAGAGCTCTGTCTCACTGGTGCCCAGCCATCAACTATCCCACCCCCCTTCAAGTCGAGTTTAGATCCCTCTGAATGAGCCCTGCCAATTCCTGCCCCAGAACTCTTTTTCCATTCTGAGATAAACCTCTCCCACGTATAACTCTCAGGTCTGGTACCATTATGAAAGAATCCAAAACTCTGTCTGTAGCACCAGTCTTGTAGCCAGGCATTAACGGACTGAATCCTTCTATTCCAGCCCGTGTCCTCACACCAAAATGGAAGTAATGAGGAGAATATAATTTGTGCTCCAGACTCTTTTAGCAAATGTCCTGAGGCCTCGAACCCTTTCTTTATTCCCCTCAGGCTACACGATACAGCTTTCTCCCCGCCTCTCTGGAAGATCAGCAGTGGGTAATAATCAGCCCCTTGATTCTGGCTGGTTTTTTGCTGTTGTCCAGACTATAGAGCCTGGCTCCACCACTCTACCTCTATTTCAACCTCCATAATGCTCCAGAGCCTTTCTGTTTCCACTTGTAGCACTGTGTCCCTTTTCAACTTCTCCTGCAAGAGATTCTGACCCCAACTGGGTCTCTCTTTCCTCCCCTGACAATCCTGGGGTGATAGAGGTTCCCTGGCTGAGGGGGTCTCCAAATCAGTCAAAAACCTCAATAAATACAATAAATAAATTCAGTTCTTCCCAAAGCCTTACTATGTCTGAGAGCAGCTCATATAATATACAAATGGTTAGAACACCTCTTGTACTGTCCTCTCTATCACACCAAAACTTATTCCTGTGCTTTATGCTTTACAATTATGTTTACAGTATGTTTATCTTTGCAGCACTAGCCCCTGTCAGCTCAGAAATGTGCATTTGGACGAACTTCTGGTTTTGTTTCTGAACTTGCTATTTGTGCCTTTCAACGTGCGTGAAGTTCAGAAGTCAGTAACCTCTACCGCCGGGTAGTTTTTGTGACAATCACAAAAGCATCGGCAGTGTGATCTGATTTCTAAAACGCCTAATTTACTTCAGATTTATTACATGAAAATAGGGATCAGCCCTGGAATATTCCTGTCCGTGGCTGAAATCACAGGATTAAGCCTCACACTGGTGAAGATGATTGTTCATCATGATACAGCACCACCAGACCCACCAGAGCCTTGATGCTGGAAGGTATTTAGACCCCTTAGAGTATCGATCTTGCACTATCTGTTTCCATTATGAAATCAATTGCTTGATGTTCAAGGCTTTGTAAAACCACGCCGTCAATTCAGGGACATAAATATAGATTTAGAAATCAAACTTCAGACACCGTTTTTTTAGAAACTTGACCCTGGGAACCAGCACAGCAATATTAAAGGTCATGTGCAAATTAAATAACGTTGATAAGAATGGTGTTCTGGGCATAGATTTTAAATATTGACTCAAAAGTGGTAGGAAATTGCAAGTCAGGATGTAACTTCTGTCCTTAATCAACCTGTTTCAGATTTGTATTGTAATTTCAACCCCTTTATGTGGCAGCTCAAGGCAACTCTGAAAATAGGAGCATTTCTTCTTTGCTTTCAGGGAGTCATACCAGATGGGTTTTTTCTGGTGTCAGTTTGAATGAGCGCTCTAGGTATTTTCTTCAGGTAAAATTAGCACTGCCAAAGATCATGGGTCTTTGTTCTTTTGCAGCTGCAGCAAATAATTCATGCAGAAGAAGAAACTTTAAGTCTTTGCTTAGAATAATACGAAATATCTTTAGACAGTTGCATTTTGTCTAGGTAATGCCTTCATTCCTCTGTCTAAACCATGCAAGATCTATGCAAACACCATGGTGACACACCAGGGCTGCCATGGGTTGGAGCTGAACTGACTGCGAGACACATGGCAAATGCTATAGCCCCCTCTTGCACCCTAAAGAGAAGTGAAAGGGAGTAAGGGAGAAACTGGTGGATTGGAAAACTACAACAGCTTTAATGAAAATAACGAAGATATAAAATATACATAAATTAATACCGAACCAAACCCCTGAGCTGGCAATTGTATTACCATCACCACTGATGCAGAAGATAGGGAAGTCTCAGGCTGGACACAGCAGCAGACAGGAATCAAATGCATGAGATGCATTCAAGAATGCACAGATTAGAATCAAAAGCAGAACTGTAGATTCCTCAGGCACAGGTCTGAGGAAAAGAGACAGAAAGGGATGCAGGCAGGAAGGCCAAAGAAAAGAGGAAGAAGGCCAAAGAGAAGAGGAAGAGGGAAGCTAGATGACCCTGGTGGTGCCTCAGCTTTATATGGGATGGAATATCCTGTTAGTCACTGTAAGGTCATTTGTCCTCTCTCTGCTTAATTCCTGTCTAGACAAATAATTATCGTTATAACACAAAGCACCTGTCATGGAAACACAGTAGCTTCACAGTCCTGTGTTTCAGTAATTCAAGATATTATCTTTATGTAGTTTTCTCTTGGCAGGTGATTTGTAAGTTACAGGTAGTCAGTGAAAAATAAATACCTCATTCCTCTTTCTGTCCACCTATCCGTATTTTTTAAACATTTTGGTATTAGTATGGAAAGATAAAGACCTTCATATGGACGTATGTAATTTTTTTGGGTAATGATCTGAAACCTGAGCGACTGATAGAACTAAAGATACGGATAGCTTTTTAGAAAGAATGATGCTGTAAAACTGCTATACAATTCTTGATGGGTGTTTTCGTCATAGCAGATAAAACACATACAGAAAGATACCTTTTTGCATTGTTGACATGATAGGGAAGGATAACTGACATTATTTCAACAAGGCAGCTCAAACTACAAAAAGTTGCCATGATCTTTCTAAGTACTATATAAATTTGTTTTACTATAACAAAGGACTCACCCTGCTGTGTATCTAGGTTGAACTGACCTGAAATTATTACAGATTCCAAGCTGTAGATCTTTATCCTACTTTTTTATTATTACTGGATTGATGATATTATTTCCCAAAATTACAAGATAGTCAAAGTCAGTAATGTATGTACTTGCTCATTTCAAGTGTCTCAAGGCTCTAATATTGACTACAACCTCTTTGCTTAACGAGGATTTTCTGATAGGTGTAACATTTACAACCACAAATGTATTGTCAGCTCGCAAATTGTAATTAGCAGCAGAGAAAGTAGTCCATAATACCAAGAAGTAGTCACTTTTCACTATAAATATTAGAGCAAACCTTTTAAGAAATCCTATACTACCCTTATGCTTTGTAAAATATGTCAACCTGCTTCTCAGTGCTGGACTTCCATGGTTCCCTAAAGTAAAGTAACAAAGCAATATCATGAAATAAATCACAATTAACTTGGAAGTAAAACTTCTCTAGCAAGTCATTACATTGCAAATTTTTTTCAGCTATTTAACACAGAAGAGTTGTCAGGGGCTGACAGGTGTTATGATAAATGTCTGAAGGAGACTTTAGAGCCCAAGCTAAATTTAATAGGTGGATTCTATGAATACAGAACTGTGAGTATATAATTTATAATATTTTCTCATAGTGTAATCAATCTCAGATTTGATGGAGTAATGTTATTATCAAAAGCATTGATATTCTCTGTTTTTTTTTCCTTTCTTTCTTCCCTTGAAACTTCTCTACACGAGCCGCAGTGCATGCGGTCCTGCGCATCCCTCTGAAGGTGAAAAGGCATTCATTGCTCTGTTGACCCTTTTGCTCACACTGAGTGGTCCTTTTATCTTTCCCTGGAGTGCTGCAAGAAAAAAGGAAAACTCATCCCTTTGGTGATCCCTAACTTCTCAGAGTGAAGGGTGGTAGAGGCAGCAGGAACGTGTGTCTATCACACAAATTCACTGAGAAAAGAAGCTGCAGTAGGAGAAATGCTATTCTTCTTGAGGAAATAATACTTCTATGGGTTGGTCAAGGATCCATTCAGCTTTTACTCAGCCCTTTATCTTAGGCTGTGCATGAAATTCCCTAACAATTATTATGATTTGTCTTTGCAGTTAAATTTCAGGATAATTCAACAAATAATTGAGATATTTCAAAGGCGTGATTCTATATCGCAGACGTTGATTCTGATACAGTACTTGCAAATGCTCATATTTTTGTGTACAAAGTTTGCAAAGGTGAATTTATTTTATGGTCTATTTATTAAACTCTGTCATATCAATCTCCAGGTGTGAAAAAAACAAATCCAGAATGTCTCCTAAAATGACAGCCAGCCTGCCCCTGACTGCGGAGCTTCTGAGATCATGCTGAGCATCTCATTAACTGATCCTCAATTAGGGTTGGCTTTCTGCCTGAAATTTGCGTGTGAAGGGTGATTACTGGCCTCAAGGAACTTCTTTTTCCTTTTACCCTGAAAAATGACAGTTTCTCAAGAGTGAACTTTGCAAACTGTCCACACTTACAGCAGGCCAAACTCTTTGTTTAGCATTCAAGTCTAGTCTTTGAAGGAGTACTTGTAGACCGAGGACAAAGAGAGGAGAGTAAAAGAGAAAGTAATAAATTAAGTAATAAATTAATAAATAACTGTTACTAATTTGGCTCCAAGAATCTCCTTCAGCAAAAGAAAGAGCAAAATTCACCAGATCCCTTTCAAAATACGAAAACTTATGAATTATCTCATAGCAAACTTGTGTAATATTGTCAGCCCAGCAGTCCCAAAAGTACTTACCCTTCACACAAAAGGCAGTGAGTTTCTGTTGCGTGCTCAATGAGATTATCAACGTTTATTGGCAAACACGAGCAGGGTGCAAGAGGTCTGCAGTGGTCATGTCAGTGTGCTCACTGATTTCTCTGGCACCTCTCGCAGGAGGAAGGTAAGCGTTGTCTCAGACTGCAGTTTTCTCTATTTTTCACATTCTTCCTCTGCAGAAAGACAAAATATCCTCATTTTAAAATTTGCTTGATCTTTTTCTTTCTTCTTTACATCTTGATATGATCATCTCATGTGAAGGTACAATTCATAACATACTACTGTAACAATTAGTCAGTAAAAAGAAATTTCTACAGTATGAGATGTCTTTCTAGTAAAATGATCGCACTTGTACATCTGGCAGGATAATGAAGATTATGTTAACAAGTGAACTCTTTTCCTTTGGTCATGTACAAGGAAAATACTAATCCATAAATTATATAGTGTTAAAAATTAAAGATAAAATGGAAGAGAAAGCAGACTGAGCATTATTTTATTTTACATTAATGTGGCATTGATGCTAAATGTGTAAAAGTTACAGAATGTCAAAAGAGAAGTAAGGATTTGCATTTATTTGCCTTTGCCACTGTAACTAGTAGAATTTAAATCACATACATGGATTGAAATGAGAATATTAAATATGGTACTACAGCTGCATTAAGCATTAAAATAATGTTGGTTTACTGTCAGCAAAAGTATTTTTAAAATTGAAAAAAATATTTTCAATAGTACTTATTCTTTAAAGTTTAGTGAATTAAAGCTGAGAGATACACATGAAAACATATTTTTTTGACTGAAGACAAATAGAGAAATACGTATGATGACGCATTGGAAGGCTACATGTTTATTACATATATTATGATTTTGTGCACTGTGAATTGTGTCCATTTTGTTCCTGAAAGTGTAAAAGTTTTTCATTCTTTCCCTAGTATAAATAAAATGATCTCTTTTCAAGAGGATTAAACTCTTTTCAAGAGGATTAAGCTGTTTTGGTTGTAAAGGAGCATTTAAAAGACTATAACTAAAGGTTACACACACTATGAACTAGATTAAAAGGACAAATTTAATGCTTTATCTTTGTGTCCATATTTACTGTACTCTCAAAACTGTGTCCAGTTTGTTTGTTTTTTGTAGTTATGTTTTTAATCTTGTAGTATTAAACAGTGTATCTGAATGCTGAAATCATTTAAAGGAAGATTAACAAAATGAAAAAGATACTTCTATCCTATGAGAAAATTACTTTTTTTTCTAGCATGCACTCGATTTTTGGAGTTTTAATGGCTTCTGGTAATAATCTATAAGACGTGGTTAGGAAAAAAAAATCACCTCATTAGGTATTCTGTGCGGTATGAAAAAGTCGTCTTCTGATAAATCAGGTCTATTCTCAAAGTGACAATTCTAACTTCAAGTTCCGTGTTGTATTGCCGCTTAACAAATTTGAGGAACAGAAGATAAAGAAGAAAATCACTTCAGAATACAAATCTAGGAAAAAAATTATGTATGTTCTCTAAGTTGTTCACAAATGTAGAGTTTTGTTCTAACATTTAGTTTCTTTGGTCTTCTAGTAGCTGTTGCCATTGACCTTCATGAAACTAGCGAGAAGGAGACAAAAACCTATCAGAAAACTAATCTTCTGTTGAGCTCAGCTGAAACAGCAACATCCTGTGCCCTTAGCGTGTTTCTGCTTTAAACCTAAGACATCTAAAACTTTAAGTACTTATTTTAACTACTGTTTGGGTTTCAAACATCATCACAGAACAGCATCGAAATTTGCTACCTGAAGGCTACAAAAACCTCCTGACCTTTGTGGCAGTGTAAGAACAGGGATTCTGGACTGTGCTCAAACTGATTCGTAAGGGCAGGATAGTAATGCATTACCATTGCACAAGGAGGAGTCTCTCTGAGGACGGGCCAGCTCTGAGAGCTCCCATATGCTTTTGGTCCATCGAGAGTGCAGGCACTCCCAACGAGTATTGCTTGAGCAGCCTGAGTATTTGCAGAAACAAAATGCAGCGCCATGGCCTGTGCTCCAGTCCCTGCTTCAGCTAGTGCCTGGTCAGAGTGTTTTGTTTTACATGTTGAAAATTTTTGGCTGCTTGGGATCAGCAATTATCAAATGGGATTGGATGACTAAATGCCACTGGGCACACGGGGCTTCATTTCTTTGTGTTTGATCAGTAAAATGGGAAAAAATTTTGTTCAGAAAAAAATGTTGCTATTGAGTAAGAGACATAAGATAAGAACAATGAACTACCATTGCACCATCAAGCTCAAACAGCTGATTTTCCCCTCTTATTGCTCATAAAAGCGCACCATGCCAGAAGGCTCCTATGCTTTGCTCAAGATACAGCTCTTTTCTTTTCCCATTAGGATCAGTACATATGTACCCTTTGCCCTGTTCATCTCAGTAACATGGCAAGACAAACCTTAGATATTTTTTATTAGAAACAATTGATTGGTTCTACTTGATTCTATGCTCTCTGAGGGCACAGGGGGATTTTTGTTTGCTATTTCGTGTAAGAAGAGGAGGTTTGTGTCTATGGATTTCATTGAGAAACACAGAAGAAGAAAGGTTTCAGTTCAATAGGAGTTACAAACTTTTTTTAATTGCAGCTGGATTCCTTTAAAAATCATACATATTCATGACTCATGATTACAAATTTTGAGGATTAGGTCTGTATTTTAGGTTTTAGGAAGTGAAAGAAAACAGGATCCAGTGGTCAAGGCACCCAGTACAACCCTTAATGTATTAAAAGCCTAGATTAATTTTTTTAGTCACCTTGATCTAAAATTATCAGTCTTGAGTTACGAACCACTGGCATGCTTTAGGAAATGTCCCTCATATCTTTCTTTTCCTTGATTGGTCTTCAGTAGAAAGCAAAATAATTTTTGATAACAGCCAGTTCTTGGATATCATTTAAAACAATTACATGAGGTGGCTCGTCTCAGTGATGCCCAGTGATAGGACAAGAGAGGAATTGATTTAAACTAGAACACAGGAGATTCAATCTGAACATAAGAAAAAGCTCTTTTTTTTATGATGAAGGCACAGGGCATTGGAACAGGCTGTCCAAGGAGACTGTGGATTTTCTATCTCTGGAGACATTCAAAACCCACCTGGACATGCTCCTGTGTGATCTGCTCTAGGAAAACCTGCTCTGGAAGTGGGATTGGACTAGGCAATCTCCAGATGTCCCTTCCAAGATCTACCATTTTATAATTCTATGATTCTATGAAATCTAACAAAATCTGAATGATATACAAAACACAGGAACTCTGTGGTAGACAAAGTTTGGATATTTCCTTACTGAAGAGAAAACATAGCAAAACTCCCAGCACATAAGAGGAGCTGACATTATAATTAACACGACAGGTAAATTTCTGTATAGTGAATCGTTCATAATTTTGCTTTAATTTCTGTACCACACTTCCCTGTCCTGTTTTGTGTAGGCATATTTCTGTCCTTCATACTTTTTTCACTAATTTATGATTCAGTGAAAACTCTCATAGCATTGCAGTAATATTCCTCAAAAATAAAAAGATGGGAAGGTTAGAGGAAACAGACAACCTGAGAGAATGAAATCCAGTCTGTTTTCCTTCTGTATCACAGCATGGTTGTAAAACAAGAAGATAATAATTTTGTCTTCTTTTATACAAGAACACCATATGTTAATTCTGGATAAATTATTTCCTGTTAATGCAGGTTTACTCAATTGTTATAAAAAAAGGAAGTAGATTTTCCTCAAAGAACTGTTTAGTAGACAGGCTTTGACTGACAAAAGCATTAGTTAGATGGTAGTATTAGTCACAAGCACAAACTATTTCCTATGGACCCAAGGAACTGTTGTGCAGCTGAAAAGAATGTGACTTTAAGTAAATTAAGACTTTAAGTAAATTAAGGGGTATCCATCATCTCTCTAGGCAAAATGTGGCACTGTTTCACGTTTTTTGTTGTAAAAAATATCTTCCTTCTATCTAGTCTAAATCTTCCATCTTTTCATTTGAGTCACAGAATCTCAGAACATTAGGGATTGGGAGAGTCTTTGAAAGATCTTCCAGTCCAATCCCCCCACCACAGCAGGATCACCTACATCAAGTCACACAGGCACATATACAGGAAGGTTTTAAAGATCTCCAGAGAAGGAAACTCCACAACCCCCTGGGCAGTCACTTCCAGTGTTCCTTCTCATATTTATGTGGAACCTCCTGTATTCCAGCTTACACACATTGCCCCTTGTCCTATCATTAGATGACATTGAGAAAAGCCTGGCTTCATCCTCTTGACACTCACCCCTCACATATTTACAGACATTAATGAGGTCACTTCTCAGTCGTCTTCTTTCCAAGCTCAAGATACCCAGCTCTCTCAGCCTTTCCTCACAAGGGAGGTGCTCCAATTCCTTCATCATCTTCGTTGCTCTGCACTGGACTCTATCCAGCAGTTCTGTGTCCTTCTTGAACTGAGGGGCCCAGAACTGGACACAACACTCCAGATGTGGTCTCCCAGGGCAGAGTAGAGGGGGAGGAAATCCTCTGTCAATCTGTTAACCACCCCAGGATGCTGTTGGCCTTCTTGGCCACAAGAGCACATTGCTGGCTCATGGTCATCCTGCTGTCCACCACGAGCCTCAGGTCCCTTTCTCCTACACTGCTCTCCAACAGGTCAGTCCACAACCTATAGTAGTACCTGGAGTTGTTCTTGCCCAGATGCAAGACTCTACACTTACCCTTCTTATATTTCATTAAAATTCTCCCTACCCAGCTCTCCAGCCTGTTTAGGTCCCGCTGAATGGCAGTACAGTCTGTCGGCCATTCATCCCAACTTTGTGTCCATCCATCAGCCCTTGTCCTGTCACAACTCTCTCAATGTGTCCTCACAGTAGAGGTGTTCCAGATCTCTGACAAATTTTTGTGTCCTTCCTCCAGATCTTAACCAAGCTCATATCCTTGAAACTCCAGTGCCAGCAAATTTTCTATTTTGAAATATTAAAGGGCTTACTTGTTCTTAAAAGGTGGTACTGAATACCACCTTTTCTTTTCTTTTGGTAGATACTTCACTATTGAAGCCTTTATGGGTAAAGAAATTTGGGACAGAAGAACCTTTCAGTTGCAGGAGTAGGAATGATTTTTACTCTATTGCTTATCTCTTAAGTTTTCTTTATTTAGTGTGTTCAGATGTTTTTTGCTTGATGTTTTTATCCAAGTGCATTTATGAAAGAAGACATACTAGGTCCTTAGTCTTGTTCTGTAATATGATCTTGTGCATTTTAGTCATCAGCTTTGTAGCCTAAAGCAAAAGAAAAGCATCCAGTTATTCTCAGGTATATAAATATTTTTCTGCTCTCTGAAGTTTGAATACCTTCTATGACTTACAGGGGCAGCTTTGGCGTTTAAAGAAATTAAGGACTGGAAGCTCCAGACAGGATTTCTGGAGGCCTTGGAAAGGTGAGACTCTTGGAAACCCACAGTATCTTTCCTTAGGTTTGCCCTACAGGAACCTAGTAAAAGGCAGATCTTTCATCTGCTTTCCATAACCCTTCTTGTGAGAACTGGAGAAGCTCGGCAAGATTCTAGGAATTAAATGAAGACAAAAACCACCTGACTATCATTGATTACGTGATCTGTTGCCTTCTGTAGAATTTTTTTTACCCCACGTTTGCTATCTGAGCCTGTGAGCTTAATGCCTTAATTATTTTCAGGTCTTTCATATTTCCATATTTTCTTCCAAGAGTGTTTACATGCTGCTGTAAGCTAATCTGCTTGCAGATGTATCTGGACACTTAAAACCTTCTTATTATTCTCAATCATCAGTTTTAGCCTGTCTTCAAAACCAAATCTTTTTACCTCTCCTTTTTTTCAGAATCTTTATTATTTACTTTAGTAACTGGTTTTAGTCTCAACTTAGCAAGTACTAACATAAGTCACTCTGTTGTTGAATGTTGCCATTGATTTCATTTTTGCAGAAGAAGTGTTTCATTCCTATAGATGAAAAGCTCTTGCTTTGTGAAGACTTAGAATGAAGATTAAACTCTCTGTAAAACCCAGAAAGTTTATTTTACTGTATTTGCACAGAGATCATTAACTGCTGTAAATCAGCATAGCTTCAGCAGACACTGGAGGTGCTGTGATTTGTGAAGGCTGAAGCTGTGGCTGTGGAAAACAATAAAAATAGCAGAAATAATAGAAAGAAAAACTGTCATACTTTTAGAAATAAAATCTTGTCTTTTTGTGTTGATTAAACCTCTTGCACTGAAGTGAAATACTAACAGCAGACAGCCAGTCAGAAAAGACAAAGGATAATCATGATCAACAGGAAAAAGTATCCTGATCCATGGACACAGAGTTAAAACACAGCCTTACAGTGCTGGTGAAAGAAGGGGATTCTTTTCCATCTATGAGAATGCACACAATGAATAATCAGAATAACCAGGATTCATGAAAGCTAATCCATTTCCTGTAACAAGTACATTGGATCAAGACATACCTGTAGAAACTGTAATTCAGTATGTCTTTAAATCGGGATGCTACCATTTCATTATGGAAAGGAATATAGGAAGATCTGATTATGCTTTCTTTAATTTTTTTAACTTCTTGGGACAGAAGTTGTATTTACATCTTCAAAAGCCATGCTAGACATTGCCTCCATTAATCCTTCTGATTTATTTTTCACATTGTACTAGACATGATAGCAATATTTTTTGCAGCTGCATTGGTCTATTGAGCTTAAAACTCATTCTTAAAAGCAAACACACAAAGAAAAACCTTGTATCTAATCATGTAATTGACAATTTTGTCAGTTTTATGCTACAAAATTTGCTCTAAGAAGTACATGTGTGATAAGTCGTCTTTAAAATAAAGATTATTCAATTTCATCCTGCTTCAGTCTGGGAATCAGTCTTGGAAGATGACCAACATTAAGAAACAACTACCTTGCTATGCACTTGTTTATAGTTTTTTCTATGCTCTGGTTATTTTTCTTCTGTACTTTTATGAAGATGCACTAACTCAAACTCATTGCAACAGACTTGATTAGGAACAAATTAACTTTGGCTTTGTAAAAAAATATCTGAAACAAAACAAAGTCCAATACGACGTGTAAAACCACATTTCATTAAAAAATTGTGCAAGAAATTTTAAAGTTGCCAAAAAATGCACAAGAACAACCAGTCTGTTATAAGAAGTTTTCAGCTTTTTTGTTCCTCATTATCACTACGTTAGCTATTTTCCACATTGCACAGATCTTTGGCTAGCAAGTAGAAATTGGCATTTTCTGCATCTTAAGGTCAGCTTCACAACGTTTGTAACGATATCCTGCATTACACTGCCAATCTCTTCCTTTGCCAATTTTGTATATTTTCATGCTATTTCAAAGTGAATAAATCAGTTAAAAGTATTCTGGATAGATCAGAGTTATGCAGAACCTTATTTTTCATCGCTGTAAGGAAAGTGCAATCAGATGTCCCCAATTCCAGCATAAGACTTACTCAAAATGCACTTTTACAGTAGGTAGAAGCTACCTAGAAGAAAAACTTGTTAGTTAAAACAGATGTGAAAACCATTTCATATTTTATTTATCACAAAAAGGCAATTCCGTGGGTGTTACCTGAAAAAATTACCTATTTGTGTTGCTGGATATTATGCAAGTTTCTCAGCTAACTAAATTCATCTACTTAGACACATTCAACACTGATTTCTGTAAATATGTCTATTACTTCATGATTCAGAGTTATTCATGTATAAGTCCAAGACATCTATTTGCATGTGGAAGTCTGTCTCAATCTTTTGTTGGTTTAAGAGTGCTCTTGAGTAATGATGTTCTTAAGCCTAAGCAATGTATGAATCTGAGCTTTAAATTCAGGATAGTCTTTGCATATCTTGGGAAAATGTCAGAGAGAACGCTGTCAAGCACAAGAACTGCATTCTGTGTCAAATCTGAAATAACACCAGCCCAAAAGTATTAAAAACACCCTAAAGTAGTTGTTGTCCCCAGGACACACTAGAATGGATAAAGAACATATTTTCACTGCTTTTCTGGTTCCAGGCTATTAGTTTAGGTCTGCAGGAGTTTATCTTACATTGCTAAGTGCAATGGAAAAATAACTGAATTTTCTGGTGGAAAATACCATACGACTCATCTTTATAGATGAGTGCTTAGAAATGGAATTATTCACTGAAAAATAACCACGACTACCACTTTTAAAACACACATTTACCGGTACTTCCCTAATCTTTTATGGATGTGCTCAAGAGCATGTTTTAACAGTGGGCTTGGCAGAGTTGGCTTAGTTGTTGTAGTTGATGTAGTTGATCTTTATATATATTTATATATATTTGATGAATATTTGAAAGCCACAATACTAAATATTTTTAGTCCCTATTAGCGTTTTATTGCTTGGAAAAAATTCAAGATTTGTTGTTAGAAGTGATTTCCTACTGTTACTATAATTAAGCTCTTACCAGACTTCTGTTCTCTCTTTCTTCCCAGGTCCCAGTATAGTTTGAGGATTGACCTTATGGAGAGTAGTGTAGGAGAAAGGGACCTGGGGGTCCTGGTGGACAGCAGAATGACCATGGCCAAGAAGGCCAAAGGCATCCTGAGGTGGATTAGAAGGGGCGTGGTTAGCAGATCGAGAGAGTCTCCTCCCCCTCTACACCTGCCCTGGTGCTACAGTGAATCTGCAATATTATGTCCAGTTCTGGGCCCCTCAGTTCAAGAAGGACACAAGTCTGCTGGAGAGAGTCCAGCGCAGAGCCATGAAGATAACGAACGGAGTAGAACACTTCCTTTATGAGGAAAGGCTGAGGGAGCTGGGTCTCTTGAGCTTGGAGAAAAGGAGACTGAGGGGTGACCTCACTAATGTTAATAAATATGTGAAGAATGGGTGTCAGGAGGATGGAGCCAGGCTCTTCGTAATGTCATGTAATGATAGAACACGGGTTAATGGATGTGAGCTGGAAGACAGGAGGTTCCACATAAATATGAGAAGTAACTTCATCATGATGAGGGTGACAGAGCACTGGAAGTGGCTGCCCAGGGGGCTTGTGGAGTCTCCTTCCCTAGAGATATTTAAAAGACACCTGGACTTGATGTAGGTGATCTTGCTGTGATGGGGGCGTTGGACTAGATGATATTTTGAGGACCCTTCCAACCCTTAATGTTCTGTGATTCTTTAGAAGGGTTCTCATCATGGTAATTTTCTGCCCTTTCAACTCAGCTTGGATTGTGTTTCACAAACGAAAGCAGCCATGGAGCCCTCTCTTTTTCCAGGCTTCAAAATCACACTGGTTTTAGAATCAGGGATATTCACCTATTTAATTTGAAAGTCTGACTCAGTGGTATGCACAAATTATGGAATTCTGTTCCTATCTGAAGATGATCTCTCAGACCCTCACTGAGTGATAAATAATTATCTAGAATATAATATAGAATTATATAGAATTATATATTTCGTATATACTATAGATAATCAATGCTTCTTCTTCCCTTCCACAAAGGCTTCTCTCCAGCAGTCAAGGAACAGACTAACTGCCCTCTGCTTCTGACCTTGGGTGAAGATGTGAAATACTCCTTGAAATTAATCAGAATCAGTGTTTAACACTCAATGAACTTACTCAAAAGCACGAAAGAGGTAGAATTAAGGTTCATGGTAGATCTGACTCTCTTATTTTTCCTACATTTCTTTCAGCTTGATGAAGACTAAATAAAAGCAGGAAAATTTGTGCAATTTCAAAGGCAATGATGTAACTGCAATGGTTGTGTAACATATATCAGAAAGAAGAACAAACACATTCATAAAGCAAAAAGAATTCCAGAGTTAGAGGCTTGGTGTAATACTCAGCTCACAGATACTGCTGCCATGCTTAATATATAAATAAAGCATTTGGATGTGATGCTGCCTCATTGCTCTCATCTTAATAATGAGTCAATTCATACAACGCCAGGTTGAAGAAGTCCCAGTGCCCTAGTAGCTCTCCAGGTTTTTCTCAGTACCCAATATTTGGAAATGCCATGAGCACCGGAATTACAAGTTTATGTACCTGAGCTTTAGTGGAAAATGCCGCCGGTTTTTCTGATATGACATTCCTTTTTTAACCTGTGCAAATACTCACTCTGAATAAGAATGTGCACGGCAAATGTTTTTCAAAAGATCATAACCTGACTGAAATCAAGTTACCCCTTCACAACTAGCTTCTTGTATTATAAGCTGTTATTTAAGAAGTCAACCGTTATTTCCAGTAGCATATGTGCTTTCTGAAATAACCGTAGTGAGTCTCAACAGCTGCAAAGTAGCCTGCCTAACCAAGGGACAAAGTCTTCATTGTCTTAACAGCGCAACTGTATGGAAATGGGGTAAATGGGGGTGCCTGGTTTTGTCAACCAGTGAAATAATAGGGTACAACAGAAGAGTCTGACATGGCTCCAAATGTCTTCACATAGCATTATTTCTTTCAGAATGTACCTACAACTAACTCTCCATGTCTGATGACCCTTTCATTCATTTTTATCTACAACTTTGTTCTCTCTTTTTGTTAAAAGGTGAAATGTCCTTTTGAAATTAGTTTTCTGTGGTGAGCGTGAAGTAATTGGGGTTTTTTATGTCAACCTTTTAACACAAAAAAAATAAATACAGGGCACTGTGAAATGATAAAGACAATTGAGCTTGTGTGTTTCACAGGGAGAATTAACGTTATTAGGTGAAACTGTGAAGATAAAATCTCTAGCCTCAAGAATTTTTTATTGTGAAATGGTTTTCTTATCACTGAGGTTAATGAAGATGTCAGCAAATGGGATGAGGTTTTGCCAGATGGAATTGCTTTGACCTCCAATCCAACTTGGAAAAAGTGTTAATCAGTACATTAATCTTATCAGCAGCTGAGAAGATGGTTTTGAAACTCGCCTTTTCTGGTTTTCATTAGGAAATAGTGAAAAGATAATTATTCTCAAAATCTAAATTGCCAATATTATTTTTCCTTCTCTACTTCAAGTGCACACCTCTGCAAAGATATGACAAGGATGGATGTGACAACAGATGGGTTGGTGAAAGGATTACTTGCAAATAGAGTAGCAGAAACGATCACAGATCACTTCACAAATCATAGATCAGAAATGATCACTGTCTAGCAGAAATGGACCTGGTGGTTCTAATTAGCAGGCAGCTGAATGTGAGCCAGCAGTGTGCGCAAATAGCCAAGAAGACCAATGGCATCCTGGCCTGCATTAGAAACTATGTGTCCAGCAGGAGTAGGAAGGTGATTGTCCTGCTGTACTCAGCACTGGTGAGGCCACACTTTGAGTACTGGGTCCAGTTTTGGGCACCTCAGTACAGAGGAAACAACAAGGGGCTGGAGCAGGTGCAGAGGAGGGCAACAGAGCTGGTGCAAGGCCTGGAGAATAGATCTTATGAGGAGAGATTGAGAAAGTTGAGGCTGTTTAGGAAAAGAAGGTTTAGGGGAGACTTCATCACTCTCTACAAATATGTGAAAGGACATTGTAGAGAAGTTGGTGTTGGACTCTTCTCATAGGTAAATAGCAACAGTTCAAAAAACACTTGGGAAATCTTTGCATGTATATACATACCTAGAATAGCAATATTTTTTTTAGTAAAATTATACATAGTACAACTTATTCAAATTATAAAAATAACATGACGTGAAAAAAGACTTCCAGGATCACACAAGCCAACTAGTATAACGGCTGATTATGCAAGGAAAACAGGATTATTTTGACTTATCCTGTGATTATATGATTCTGTAATTCTTGTGAAAGGCCATCATCTTGCAAAGTTCTTATTTAGGAAAACACAATGTAGAGAATACTGGAGTATATTGTGGTTAGATAATTTCATACAACCTTGCTACAGAAATAAGATACTGCCATTTACATCTCTTTCAGTAATGCATCTCTTGTATTTCTTACTTCGTGCTATGAATGTTCTTTGAAAGTGAGATCCTATGAATTCACCAAAGTTATTCAACTCCTGCTGCCTCTGAAAGGTGTATTGAAATAATTTAAGTCATAGAGTACAAGAAGTATAATGTTATCCTTTGTTTATTTATGCAAACACAGATTCTTTCGTTTAAAATTAACATGTGAATAAAATATCACTTTTAAAACATTTGTTTGTTTTGCTTTAAATAAAACATAGGGAGAAAAAGAGACAAATGTTTTAAGGTCTTAGTGTGAGAACAAATATCTCAGGGTCAAAATTTTAACTCTATCACAAGTTTTCTGGCATTGAAAAAAAGAGAAAATGGTTTTAAAGTCTTTGAAATGACTGGGAGCACAGTGTGAAAAGGTTTTTCTAAGGCTTCTGCTTGAAAGATACTTTGGCATGTAAGGGAAGGCACAGTAGGAAACAAACTCCCAAATAATGCAACTTGAAACTCTGTTGTAACTCCACCTCTGCTTCCTACCTGAATAATAAAGGTACCAACAGAGTTCGTCCATAAAGGGAAGGAATATTTGGAGTCAAATTAATTCATCATGTGAGATACACAGACAAGTTGATCTACCCGAACTCAGAGGAAAGACTAAATTCAAGCAGTATTATTTATGACTTCTATAACTAACTACAATATCCTACTCAAGGACCGAAATGGAGAAGTTACACATGAAGTTTCTTTCCTACATTTACAAATTTTCAAAACAAAGGCCAACAGTTCTGGTAGAAAGCCAGTGTTCTCAGCAAGCAATGAAGTGACGTTTTTTCCCATCTGAACTACCAAAACTCCCAATTTCCAACATTATTGTGAATACAGGGAAAGAAACAGCAACAATGAGAGAAAATAAAACCATTATTACTCATTAGTAATTGTTCTTCAGTGGAAAAGGAGATAATTAAACACATTTCTTCTAACACGGTGTAGACATTGCTATTATACAGCATCTGCATTTCCACTTTATACAGAATTGATTCAAGTAATCAGTAAGGTGACTTTCAGTTATGGTGATTCATGGAGAAACACATTGGTTCCTTAAAAGAACTTTTACATTTCACTAGGACTCTCACGTCTCTGACGCTTTACAGACTACGGTACCAGTGTCCTGATGATGGTTGTGACCCTGGATGGACAGCAGATGTCTATCAAACTGTACTATTACTTCCCCCTCTCAACTGGGCAGAACAGATTAAATGTGATGAAAGGCTTACTGGTTGAGATAACAGGGAGATCACCCACCAAATACTGTCATGGGTAGAACATCTTGGGAAAGTTAGTTAAATTTATTACAAATCAGATCAAAATAAGGTAATGAGAAAATAAAACTTTAGCTTAAAACATCTTTCCTAACCCTCCCTTCTTCCTATGCTTAATTTCACTCCCAAATTCTCTACCTCCTTCCAACAAAGTCACTAAAGGGGACTAGGAATGTGAGTTAAGGTCAGTTCATCATCTGTGGTTTCTGTCGCAAATGTTTCCTCAGACAGAGGACTCCTTCCTGTCTCCAGCATGGTTTAACATATGCAAAAAAGATCTGTCTCTGAACTTCTCCAGTGTGAGTCCTTCCCACAGATGTGGTTCCTCATAAACTGCTCTAGCAGTTGCACATCTTGCCAGCAAATGTTTTCCAGTGTGGGCTCCTGTTTTCACAAGTTCTACTATGATCCTGCTCCAGCATGGATTTTCCATGGCGTCACAGCCTTCTTGTGGGCACATTCTGATCTGCAGTCCTCCTCATCCTTGGACTGCAGAAAGGTGTCTACTCCACCACAGACCTTCATGGGCTGTAGAACAGAAGCTTGCTTTGCTGTGATCTTCCTCACACTAGGGAATCTCTTCTCAGGTGTATAGAGCACCTTTTCCTCCTTGTTCTTCACTGACCTTGGTGTAAAATTGTTTCACATATGCTTGCTGGGCTCTCCCAACTGCAACGACTGTTGTGCATACCTGAGAAATTTTTCCCTTCTTAAATACATTATCATAGAGTTTTTACCACTGTCACTGATGGGCTTAGCCTTAGCCCATGCAGACCCATCTTGGAGCCAGCTGGTATTGGCTGTGTCAGACATAAGGGAAATAGAAGGCACTGTGGCACACCCCTGGCTACAAAATTTGCCACACACACCTAATGCAGTCAGTTACTACTATGCTTTTTTTCACTTTGTGGAAGGCTGAAATCAGTTCTGGAACAAAAGTAATTACTAAATCTGGCTTAGAAAGTGTCAATGTGTCCACTAGGTTCAAGTGATTCTCGAGCGTATGTTAACATTTATGTCTTGTTAATCTAGAGGGCCTGTGAGAACTTTGAATTGACTTGTAAGTGAACTATAGCATTGAATTCTGTGGATCATTATGCTTCTCACATACTACTGTATGTTTCTCTTTACACTGTTCCTGTTATACTTAGAAAGGATGCTTACTGTGAATGGTGCTCCAAAATGTGGATCTGTTTTAGGAAAATATTTAGCCACAAAGAATTGACTATAAAATATTTACATCAAAATTACCAGACTGTAACATATCCCTATTACTTTTTTTTATATTAGTTTATTAAAAATGCGACATCATTACTTTTTCACTTTCCTCAAAGTAAAAGGAATAAAACAAATTGTTCATACCGAAAAGAAGGAAACCTATTTGTCTCCTGATGCAGGTGTTTTAGCTCTTAGAATTATGTGAGACATCTTCTAATAAAACTGCAGAACAGAAGAAGTTCTACCACTAGTCTTGCATAAACAGTGCAAGTATTTGAATGGAAGGGGCCTCGGTGTAATAGGACATAATAGGAGAAATGCAGTAAGGGTAGATTTTAGGTAGAGAGAAATAATAAGATTAGTAGCACATAATGAGTGTAAGCATGACACTCACGTCCTGTTGCTGAGTCACCTATGTAGCATCTTGAGTATACTTCAAACAATGTGTCCCAGAGATTTTTGCAGGACCTAGCAGTAGTGATATTGCCTTTTAAATCTTACAGTGGTTTCAGGTTTTCTCCTTTTCACCTTACCTTTCTTCAGAGCATGGAAGGATACTTGAGGCTGTGAAGGTGCAGAAGGTCACCAAAACTTTTCTGAAAAACTAGTGACTATCATGGCTTAGTTACAGCTAGAAGTGCTGAAAATGCCGTACGCATGGTTTTCAAGTTTTTTTCAAGTCAAGCTGGCGTTCCAGCAGACGTCTCCATGACATATACTGGGAAAATCTGTTTTATGTACCACAGCCCCTTGTCATGGTTTAGCACTAGGTTAGCCCTCAAAAATTACATTCTGCCCAACCGTGCAGAAGGAAATGTCCTCCCACCCCTCAGGGTGGGGACAAAAGAGGTAAACTAAACACACTTCTGGAAACTGGAACTAGAAATCTTAAACTTTATTAAAGACTTTATTAAGTAGGAAAAAAAAAAACAAGAAAAAAGGGAAAGGAGAAAAGGAAAAAAAATTGTTCTTCCTCAGCCAAGTCCACCCCTCCCCCCACCCAGATGTGGTAATCCCTGATTCCTAAGAAATGCCAAAAGCCGTGGATGGGGGGAAGGGAGGGGGGTAAAAAGAAAAGACTGGGAATCTCCTAGGCAATACTTAAATATTCAATTTAAGCATTTTCCTATGCTGCAGTCCAAACTTGCAGGCAAGGATGAAGATAAGAGATAAGAAAGATACGGAACTTGCATTCAGAAACTAGAGCATTGATCTAACTTCCCTTTTCCTTATCAGTCCGTGTTCTAAATGCCAGACGTGCATTTTGATAGGATACAGTATTATGGTAGTAGGTACAGTATTACGGTGCCTGGTTATGGCTCTGGGTAGGATAACAGCTTGGGAGTTATATTTAAAACAGGGTAAGGGTGTTTGGCAGGGGAGGTTTAGAGTTCTGATAGGTATAGTGGCAATTCCACTTGTCTGTTATGCTGTCCCTGACTCAGACTTTTGCAATTGCTTTACTAACATCAATCCAAGTACTAATGATTACATCACTACAACGAAAACCTTTGCCTACCCTAGTAGTCCTGAGGACTCTGCTCCTACTCCTGAAAATAGTTGAAGGGATTTAAATATGCACATTTTTGTGATTTACCTGCATCTGTTTATAACATGTAACCAGATGTGGCGTATCATGTGGCTTAAATCTGCCGCCAGAGAAGTGCAAGTAGCCCCAGTCTCAGAAGGGAGAACTGGGAGAGGCAGGAAATACCTTCAGGATGACAGGGTAGTAATGGAACAGGTTGATGTAGAGCAGGAAACAGAAACAGCAGACACCTCCTACTGTCCCAAAAATACTTGAAGAAAAGGCTAAGGGGACAGAATGTTGTGGACCTCCCACTGATGAAATTGAAAAGGATGACTCCAAATCCCATAATTGGCATTGGTTAAGATGGCTCCACTGTTAGGCTCCACTGGCTCCTGATACTGATGACGCATATGAAGAAGATGGGGAATGGCCTGCCCCTTGGAATCACAGAGACTGGATGAATATTATAAAGGAGTCTATTAAGGAGAGGAAAGTACCTCTGATGTCTTGGCTATTAAGATATTGGGACTTTGAAGTTGTTTTTTTGATTTTGACCACCGGAAGAGCCAGGTAATTGGGAACTGGAGATTTACTGAGACTCTGCAGCCTTTGGAAGAATATCCTTGATGCTATGAGACAGCGATACCCTACCAGAGATGACATACCATGGTGTCCTCATCTGTGGACCACCATAATGGAGAGTATTGAATGTCTGAGAGAATTGGCCTGTTAGGAAGTGATCCATAACCCACATGCATCTGATGATAATCATGAAAACCCCAATGACTTGCCCTGTTGGAGACTGATGTTAAGGTTAGGCTGACAGGCCTGTAGTTCCTAGGATCCTCCTTCTACCCTTCTTGTAGACAGGTGTCACATAGGCAAGTTTTCAGTAATCTGGAACCTCCCCTGTTAACCAAGACTGCTGATAAACAAAGGAGAGAGGCTTAGCATGTTCCCCTGCCAGCTCCCTCAGCACGCAGGTGGATCTCACCTGGTCCTATAGATTTGTGGGTGTCCAGTTGGCTTAGCAAGCCATACAATACTATTTCCTGGATTATGAGAGGATTATTCTGATCTCCAACCCTATCTTCCAGCTCAGGAGGCTGAATACCATGAGGTTAACTGGTCTGCTTATTAAAGACCGAGGCAAAAAAGGCATTAAGTACCTCTTCCTCATCCTTGATAATGATGTTCCCCCTCATGTTTGATAACGTTCAGTTCAAGAACACAAATTAAGAGCTTTCAAATAATTTTTCTATGTGGATGCTAAAAAAACATCCTGTAGCATCCTGTACTACAGGTCTCCCTGTAGTATTTTTCTCCAATCTTCAACACTTGAAGTGGGTCTCAGAAAGAGAAGTTACAGGCTGCTGCTAAGCAAGTTGTATTGTATTTGTCTCTGATAAAAATTGAGATCAGCTGCAATACTAAACAGAGTTTAAATCCAGCCATTGTCAATGAAAGTTAACTGAGGAGACGAAACTTTTGCAAAATTAGTCCTTAATCTAGAGTTATGTCAGTATTTCACATTCCGAATTGGGCTTATACCAGGATTAATTGCCAGACTCTTGTACTCTGTCACAGCTAAGGCTATTTCAGCACTTAATGTAGCTGTCAAAGAGCTCCAGTAACATTAGATCACATAATGGTCTGCAATCAGCAAATGCAACTACTCTGGTGGAAATTTTAACCAATAGTCTTGCCACTGCTGACAACCAGCCACAAACTCTGTAGCATATTTGCAGGACCTCTGAAGGAAGGCTCTTTTTGATTTTTCTTAATTCTACCTTCAGGTAGAGGTGGTGCTGTCACCGTCCCTGGATGTATTTAAGGAACGAGTGGATGCGACGCTTAGGGATCTGGTCTAGCAGTTAGATAATAGGATAAAGGCTGGACTCAATGATCCTGGAGGTCCTTTCCAGCCATGATGATTCTGCGATTCTGTGATTCTGTTTGTTTTCATTCAGTTTACCTGTGAGAGTAGTTCTCCAGTAAAACAAATGTGTATGGCTGATTCGCTTGACTTTGTGTATCTTTGTCTTGTATAACAAACGTTTTTACCAAGATAGCAGCTAAAATACATTAATTTCTGAAGAATGAGGTATTTATTACTCTGTTCATACAGTGAAGAGAAAGTAAATCAATATTCATTGATGTGACAAGCATAAGTTTAAGTAATTTCCTGAGACTTTGCTTTGCTTTTCCCTTAATATGAACCCCACAGTCTTGAACAAAACAGGAAGAAATATTTATTAACTGAACACATGTTAGACTTTCTCAGGTTGCCACAGCAAGACCTGATTCTCTCAGCACAGAGTAAATTTTGAGCTCCTTGCGCTTCCAATAGTCTGGAATTTCATATCAGTACTACAGATCATGTAGTACCAGATTTCTCTTTATTTTTAAGAAGTTGGAAACAGTTGCTTTAATTGTTCAGAGAATCCTTCAGCCTCACAAGCAGAAAAAAAGACCTAACTAACTATTGAAGAACCTCAGCTTTGTAATTTCATTGCAAAAGAATTTAAAGCATCAAAGTTTATGAAAGTTTTTTTGCTTTCACTAAAACATGGTGGTGAAAACACAACTTTTAAACAACCAGTTTTTTCTCCTCTCCTTTCTCTCTGAGAAGTTAACTTTGAAACTAGTGATTATGAAAAGAGCCCTATATCTAACAAAAACAGCAGGGAATCTCATTATTCATTGAAGATACTTTTAAACAGGGTGGGACTTTTACCATAAAAGCCAATTTTCAGTGACTCTCCAGCCCAACACAAGACAAACTGAGCACAGTAATGTAGTGTTTTTTTCCCTAACAGTAGTTCAGCATCTGGAGATGAACTGGAGAGGGTATCACTGTACTTCCAGCAATTCCTGTCACTTCTAACTGACATTTGTCTGACAACTTCATTATCAAACTGTTTACATTTAAACATCTTGTCTTATGTATGTATACGAAGCATTGCATTTTCAGGGAAGTTTCACAAAACTGGAATTTAATGGACTTTACGCATGATTTACGCAGTGTCACCGCATGTGTGTCTTTGAGCTTTCTTTCTCTGTATCAGAATGAACTTGACGCTATGCAAAAAAATATTGTGAATGTAAACTGCTAAATGAAGAACTGCAGAAAAAAAAAGCTAAGAAATATTTGTTCTGAAACGCAGCACCTGCTTCCACACCATATAAAACATCTGATAATTGAACAGCTACCTCAAATGACTTGCAGCTCTCTTAAATAGCTACGTCCAGCTGAGACTTCTGTAATTTCTCTGGTAATGCATATACGTGTATGTTTATGAGTGTAGATAATTAAGATATTTTTCAAAATCAGAGTGGATAATAAGCCAACCTCACACAAAATACTCACCACATATCTCCTCTGTAATTTTAAAATTGCCCTGAATTTTCTCTTTAGCTAACTCCAGCTTGTTTTTTTGGAATCTTCTAAAATATTTATAGGCTTACTTAAATAAGTTGTTAAATGTTATTTCCAACAAGTTCAGTTTAAAATCTGGCCTCTGCTGTTGTATCGTGTCTCAGTGAACCAAGCTAAGTCATTATTTAAAAATTTCAGAAAGAAGAGCAAATGCAGAATAAGCCAGCAACGACAAAGTTGTACTCAAGATATGAAACGTTGCTATGGAGTATGAGCATGTTTGTTTATGTACAAAACACCAAAATGCAGAAGGTTAAAAGTTAAAGGTTTGTTAAAATTGTTGAAAAATAGTGATTTTTTTTATTACATTCAATATCTTTTATCTTTCCTCTCTCTCAAACAGATCTACAATGAGGCTGAAGATTTAGGAATAGAACTATAACAGAAATGAAGAAAGTTAAATTAAGTGGAGCACCTACTACTAGTCTAGTCCTGTCAAATACTAATCAAGGCATTGTAAAGTACCCAACTACCTCTTCTGATGAGGTACTGCAGAAAGGTTTTTTTATCTGCATACTAAGAATTTTCAATAACATAAGAACAATGTGAACATTATATAATCTAAAGTTATCTCTCTTATACGTCTAATTGTGACTACAGAGGAAAAAGGGTGGAACTTTAATTCATCCTGTTAAAGAGGTATAGCTTTTACTTTACTTCAGAGTATGAATGATACAAGATTAAAAACGCATTTGTCAAAAGGTAATATACTTAAATTACACTGCATATTGCTATATTGAAAATCTTTATTCTCCATTTAAACTTAAAATACTGCAGCATAGAAGGCTTAAGTGTGGTATTACGTGACTATAACTTCTAGATTAAACATTTATGCATGATAAAGTTTACTACGGGAACCAGTAACTAATATCACCACTGTAGACCTGCTTTCATGAAGTCCCTCCCTATGACCAACATGGACTGCTTTTAGGAAACAGACTTTTTCTAAATTATGATAATGCAACAGCAACAAAGTTCTATTTTTTCCCCAATTTTCTATACTAATATTCTGTAGAAAATACCATTTTTTTCCTTAGAAATGTGAAGTCTGAGAGGAATTATTCTTCTGAGTGACTGAAAAGGAAATATTCTTTCCTGTGTCATTTTTCAGGCCTCTCAGATCTAAGCTAAGCTGGCCATGACTAAACAAAGTTGCACATCAAGAGACTACAGAAACAAGCTGTTCAAAGTGAGTGACTGGTTTCTATTTCCTTATCCTATTAAACAGCATCACCATGAGAAATGCATCAACAGTTTTTTATGTTGCCGCTAGGAGTAAACTTGTTTATTACACGTGGATCAGTATGAATCAAGGTGTGGTAGGCACTCTATGTGCATACTTAAGATGAATCATATGCAGACAATAAAACAAACAGCTATTTCATGGCCATTGTTTGAGGAAGACGAATCATGGACTAGTAAAGCAACAATCTTCTTTCACCTTGTATTCCAAGAAAAGCTGCAAAGCTAGGTGTTCTGGATATCCTTTTGCTTGATGCTTTCCAAGACATTATTGAAGCATGTATTGCTAGATTTACCAGCTACAACCAGTCCTTTACACTCTGATAATATTTTATTTTTTCTTCCAAACATTTCCTTTTTCTCAAACTAAATACATCACTTATCCATGCAACAATTTTCTTGTTCCAGTGTACATCAAGAATTTGTCTGTAGGGTTATTTTATACACATTCATTTCTTAAATGGAGACAAATATCTGCCTAGAATGTCACTTATATATATAATGTTCAGCAAATTGTTTCTTTCTGAAATTATACTGAATCCAATTTATCAGTCTGACACAGAATCATAGAATCAATAGGGATTGGAAGGGACCTCGAAAGATCATCTAGTCCAGTCCCCCTGACACAGCAGGATCACCTAGACCAAGTCGCACAGGAACATATCCAGGCAGGTTTTAAACATCTCCAGTGAAGGAAACTCCACAACACTCCTAGGCAGCCAGTTCCAGTGCTCTGTCACCCTCACTGGGAAGAAGTTCCTTCTGAACCTCCAATGTTCCAGCTCACGACTATTGCCCCTTGTCCTGTCATTAGATGACACTGAGAAGAGCCTGGCTTCATCCTCCTGACACACACCCTTCACATATTTATAGAAATTAATAAGGTCACTCCTCAGTTTCCTGTTCTCCAAGCTCAAGAGACCCAGCTCCCTCAGCCTTTCCTCACAAGGGAGGTGCTCCACTTCATCATCTTTGTTGCTCTGCACTGGACCCCCTTCAGCATCTCTGTGTTCTTCTTAAACTGAGCAGCCCAGAACTGGACACAATACTCCAGATGCAGTCTCACCAGTGCAGAGTGGGAGAAGAACTTCTCTCAGTCTGCTAACCACCACCTTTCTGATCCACCCCAGGATGCTGTTGACCCTCTTGGCCACAAGAGCACAGTTCTGGCTCACGGTCATCCTGCTGTCCACCAGGACCTCCAGGTCACTTTCTCCTACACTGCTCTCCAACAGGTCAGTCCCCAACCTCTACCTGGGGTTGTTCTAGCTCACATGCAAGACTCTACACTTATCCTTGTTATAGTTCATTCAATTCCTGCCTGCCCAGCTCTTCAGCCTGCCCAGGTCTCACTGAATGGCAGCACAGTCTGCTGGAGTGTTGGTGACAACATCCAACTTTGTGTCATCAGCAAATTTGCTGACAGTGCACTCTAATCCCTCACCCAAGTCATTAAGGAATAGATTGAATAGGACTGGTTCCAGCACCAACTCTTGGGGATCTCCACTACATACAGGCCTCCTACTAGACTGTGTGCCGTTGACCACTACTCTCTGGCTTCTATCCCGCAGCCAGTTCACGATCCACCTCACTACCCAACCATCCAGGCCACACTGCCTCAGTTTGGCTGTGAGGATACTGTGGGAGACTGTGTCAAATGTCTTACTGGAGTCAAGGTAATAAACATTAGTAAAAATGTTTATTTTCAATAGACCACAAAGATGAAGTTATATTGTTTATGTATGTCTCTTATGTCTTTTCAGCTTCGTATTACCCATTCTGGTAGGTTATTATCAGTGAAAGAAATGTTTTCTCCTGTAGATAGATGGATATGAACTTCCATTATTTGTATTTGCAGTTGTGCCCCTCTTCTAAGATAATCTTCAACCATTCTTAGTCTCCCTTTTATTATTTCCCAAAAGAAGTTCTCTTATACTCTATGTTTCTTTGAGCTGTCTTTCTGTTTGTATCACCTCAGGATATTACTTGTCCATATTGGTTGGATTTGTCTATTATGTAAGTCCAGGTAGAAACATTTATTATTTTTAATTCCTTGCGTTGGGTTGCAGGGGAGATTCATATCAGTAAAGTACAAACACACTGGAACAAATTTTTCTTATGTAGAATGCAGTTATCTCTGAGGCAAGTGAAGCTGTGGTGCCTGAGATATGCTGATATATCTAAATATCTAAATACGTGGGGAAGGATGGGATGAATGCAATAATCCTTTGACAGGACAGGAAAATATTTACCAAACGTGCTACAGTGCGATATGACATAAATATGAGTAATTCTGTGACACAATGCTGTAACATTAACACTCTGAAGACAGAAATCCAACTCAGACTAGTTCCTGATTGTGGAATTTCTTAAGTTCTGCCCCGGTTACATTGCATTTTGCTTTCCTAGTGGTGAAGATAAAAGCTCATTCTATCAAAACCTTGGTTTATTGCAGAAAAGCAGAAAGATTAAAAAATGTTGTAGTCTTCAGAGACATAGTTTCCACACCATGCACATCATGATCCTAAGAAGGATTTATTCTTTATTTAATAAATAAAATAGCAGGTTTTCTTTCACCTATTTTGAAAGAGTAGGTTTACACTTTTTTACCTATCATGCGTTTTTGCATTAAAATTACTAAGAATACTGAGCCAAATTGTACACATGGCTCAGTTTAGCAAAGTCCTTAAGCTTGTGTGTCGTTTTCATTATTTTGTCTAGAATACCTTAATTTGAGTTGGAGAAGTGAAAGGAAGATATCAGAGACTTATGAAGAGGAGGACTATGAGAAGTATTGAAATCAGGAGAGTGCACTAACATCATAAAACACTCTGTGTTACTCAGTAGATAACTTATTATGTTTTAAATGTTTCAGATTTAAAAGCAGGGATGAACAGACCATGCGTGACGGATGGATCTATCCTGCATTGGGAGACTGTGATTCTGAATTGAGTACAAAGTTTTGAATTAAGAAGTATGTTATTTTGAATTAACAAAGTAACTTACCTAAAGTGTAAACTTGCAACAGTTTTTGTATGTCTTCCTTCCAAAGCGATGAGAAGCATCAGTATAGCGAGACTGAGATAATGTACTTTAAAACTCTATGGTGATCCCTTCCCAGCCTTTAAGACAAATTCAGCAAAAGCTGTATTTACCTCAAAGGATGATAGATTTAATTTGAGTGGTAGGACTAAGTTCTTTAGCATGAGGATGGTTGAACACTGGAACAGGTTGCCCAGAGAGATGGTTAAGACCCCACCTCTGGTGATATTCAAGATAACGTTTCACAAAGCTCTGGAGACGCAGAAAGATGACCAATCAGTAACAGAATTCTTCAACATCACCTAAGAATAGAGCAAATATCAAACTTGCAGCAGAACTGGAAGTCAAAAAGGGGTAGGAGGGACAGACTGTACAGAAAACTGGGAGTAATCAGTTTAAGCGTGGACATTGGTGACCTTGCTGAGTGGCTGTAATTTATTCTTCCATGATGGTAAATGCTTTTCATAAGAGCAAGTGTATCTAACTCTGAAAGCTGAAAAATTTTTATTGGCTGAGTTTACTTTTATTATACTCACTACTTCATATATAATTAATTCCAAGGTAGTTGTAGTGAAAACTATACGTTAGAAACATTAATCACAGAAACACAAAGCAGTTACCCAGGAGTTCCAGCCTCACTATGCATCAACAATAAACTGAAACATTATTGACTCAGTTTTGGTCACATCTCTTGTTAAAGATGATGCAAGCTGACCTCTAATGACTCAGACAAATTTCTACCTGTAAAGATTTTTTTCCTTATATTCTAGCTGAGAAGCCTGGATAAGGGATACATTTGTCATTAAACGTCAGTTAACTGATGAGGAGTGTGCTGTCAATGTTGAAAGTACATTTTGTTGGTCCTGTCACAAACTTCGGTGAAGCTCTACAATACTCTTAAAACTCTCACAAATCCGATATTTTCAGATCTAACAGTGAGATCCATTGGCTTTACTTTTCTTTGAGGTTGCGTAGGATCCCTCTGCCTTCTCTTCTTTGGGTGCCCTCTCTGTCACAAAACCCATTGTTCAACCTCTTCCACTGCAACATTTGCAATAACCTACAGAACTTCCCAAAGCTTTGCACAGTGTAATTGGTTTCAGTCTGTTGAGTATTCTAACTTAAAATGTATCGCCCAGTAATCCAGATTTTGAAACTGGATTTACACGTGAATTCACAAAACTCTCATGGCTGACAGCTGTTGCACACTAAACATGTGTGCTTGCATTCCTCCTATCAGTGGTCTCACCATGAATAAACTTCCTTTGTGTCACCATTACAACCCTTCCTTGCTTCTGGGTGCCATCTCCTGGACTCTTCTGACTAAATTTTCTCCTTCAACTGGACACAACTAGGATGAAAGATGCATTTTTAATCTCATATGGTATTGGAAATCCTGATCACTCTCAGTGCTTTACCCAGAATAGTGTGATCCATGGGGACTCTCAGATGAGATCTCTTGAGAAGCATGCATGTAGCATTTAGATTTTGTAAAAACCCAACCTATTTTTGTATAGAAGTCTTTCTGTAATCACAGTCCTTTTAGGCTGGTGTCTTTATAGACACCGACAGACTTTAAAGACTGCCACATACGAAACAGTGCCTGAGAAACTTTCTTCTTGGGGAAGAAACAGTGTTATATGAATGTATGTGGGGCAACTTTAAAACAAGAAAGACACAGGACAATGCCATGTAAGCGATCACCAAATTTTTTCCAATTTTGTAAGTAGTTTCATAAATCTCTGAAACAGTAAAATATCCTGAGTGGTTTTTTTGTGCTGCATATTAAATTAGGATATCTTTTAGCATGACCTCAAGAATTCAGGGCTTTGTTTCTGTACCCAAATTTATAACAAAATCATCATGAGTACAATTTTCTGTTTTATTTTTCCATTCCTTATACAATTTTACAAGGAGGTTAATTTTAATATAAAGTTTCCACTGATATTTCAGTTTAGTCTGTCATTGTTTTGGTGATGGAGGATACAGTTACCACCAATTAGAAAGAAAAGTTTAGGTTACAATGAGTAACCTTGCACACTTAGAAGACGGCAAATCTTTTATTTGCTTTTTCACATTTACCGATGACAGACACCGACATTGAGTTTGCCCCAACTGGGGTAGTGTTCGTACTTGGGATGTTGACTAGAAAAAAACAGCAGAGTCAAAGAACCAAATCATAGAATCATAGAGTCATTAGGGATTGGAAGGGACCTCAGAAGATCATCTAGTCCAATCCATCTGCATACATAGGAACAACTCATAAAACCTCTATTTTCCACTATTACTGATCAACAGAAGCGTCTTTCATATTAGTCTTTTCTTGACAAAGATTCTAATATTTCTAAGAAATAATATCTAAACTTTTCATATAAACAACAATAAATACAGGTTTTTTTATGTTATGTTCAGAGTTTCTAGTTATGGGACAAAATGTATCCGGAGATGTTCTGGCCACTGAAAAAAATTTCGGGTTAAAAAAAACCTGTGTTGAAAGCAACTCAATGTTTTTGGCACCTATGTATCAGTCTTAAAAAATATTTGTGGTGTTAGTATGTTTCTTAGAGCAATAAGGTGGATGGTTACTAGAGACATAGTACAGAGCTAATCTGATCCTTGTATCCTTGCTCTGTGTACAGTTGTGAAGTGAGTTTGCGAGGATTATGCCTCTGGCAGATTTCTGTACTACCAACATAGTTTCTGCAGAACTCCCTTTGGGAAGATGAACATCAGTGATTACTGATTAGCAGCTTCTGAAAAGGAAGATAAGGGAAAGTCTATTCTGGGACACAAGGTGAGTGTTTTCATGTGTTTACTTCTTAATCCTCTGTATTTCTTAGTGTCCTCTTGCATTTAGCTTCATTCTTCAGATTGCTTCTCTGATACCTACATGTTCAATTTTGATACTCAATAGTAAATTAACAACTTTTAAACCTTACAATATAAGCTAGAGCCTTTGGAAGATTTGTAGTTAATCATTTGATGTAGCAGTTTAAGACAATCATGTAAATGTCCCAAAGTTGATTATTATCATTTATTGGGAGACGGGTGAAGCAAACTTTTTGATGGCACAATATTTCACTAGGAAGTAGTGTGAAGCTACAGACAATCTCAACACCTGAGAGCTGAAAACATTTGCTTGCTTCCCCCTGTGAAAGAAACCTAAACCAAACAAAAAAACCTTATCTCAGACAGAATCAGAAATTAAATAATATCAGCCTGGCACATGTACACTACTAATATATCCTGGCTGTTGTGAGAGTAGCTGGTATGTTTTCCTCAGATTCTTTGTTTAAGACTGTCACAGATTCATTAAGATCTTCTTTTCCAGATATTGAAATGGATGGGAAAACCTATGTTAAATCAAGTGAAAGAAAAAAATCTGGAATGAGAATCCTTCTGCCCATACGTTTTTTCTTTTCCAATGTATTAAGACTTAAATTATTTGCCCATTCACTAATAATTGCTGCATAGTGACTAGTAGGATGTTTTTTGTTGAAGACAGTGGAAATCACACAAACGTAATTCAGAGAACAGAAGAATGTTAGAGGCAACCTCTTCAGAGAGCAAAGTTCATGTTATTGTAGAAGCATCTTACTGAAGAAAAAGAGTAGGATAACAGTTGAATAAAACTGAAGAGAAATAATTAAAACCTTATTATTACAAAAAAAAAAGGTCTTAATAACAAAGATTGTTACTGGTTTCTGTGGCAACTTTACTTTTAGTTTGGTCTTTTCACCTGCTATGTTTCCTCTACTGAAGGCCAAGACTAGAATATTGACTCTTCAGAGTGAGTGACAATGGCTGACGACACTACAAAATAAAGCATTGCAGATTATCTGTACCAGTACTATCCATGAAGGTGAGCCTTCTCATTATTCATTTCTTCTGTCATCTAAATATGTTTGCCAAAACAGACAAGAGAGATCTGAGAGTTTTAAAACCTGGGTTTTCAGCTCCATAGCAGATGTGAAGTCACAAATCTGCAAGTGTCAGAATATTTTTCAAAGTTATCAACTTTGAAGAGTAAAGAGTAAAAGCAAGAAAGTTTGAGTTTCAGGATGAAAGTCATTTAATAAGTGTAGTAGTGAAATAAGAGAGAAAAAAACCCTAAACAAGTGATGTAAAAGCCATCTTTCACCACCTCCCATGGGTAAAATGCCCAGCCTATTTGTGCTGTGGATGCAACTTTTCTCTTTCCCGTGGGATCTATGGTAAGTACAGTTAACATGTGATATAATACAGGATAATACTTTCCAATCAATTATTGTAGGATCCTGTAGGAGAAAACAGGGTAGTCTGAAAAATGAAAGACTACTGCAGTTTGGCTTCTGTTTGTCTATAATAAGGAAATGTTCTATCAGCTTCCCAAAGGAAAGAGTCTCCGAACTTTTTTGAATTTCAAAATGAAACACATAGAAACCTAAGTCACAGTCAGCAGTCCTGTACAACACAAAAGGTGGGTGGATATACTGAAAAAAAATTCAGTTAAATATATTTGAAAAACAATATATAATTATATAATTAATTATGTGCTAATATAAAAGTTATCATGCAATAAGTTTTTGGAAACTTGTAATACAGACATAAGCTGTACAGATATAAGAATTTGTAGACTTCACAGAAGATCACCACCACTAAGGAAACTTGACTCATGGAGTGAATTTGGTTGAGCTTGGAATGGGTTGCCCAGGGAGGTGGTTGGGGCCCCATCTCTGGAGGTGTTTAAGGCCAGGCTGGATGGGGCTCTGGGCAACCTGGTCTAGGGTAGGGTGTCCCTGCTTATGGTGGGGTGGGGCGGTTGGAGCAGGATGATCAGGTGGTCCCTTCCAACCCAGAGTGATTCTGATTGTATAGCTTCTCCAGTGAAGTGATCCTGCTGTGGCAGGGGGATTGGACTAGCTGATCTTTTGGGGTCCCTTCCATTCCCTAATGATTCTATGATTCTATGGTTATTCACTAACCTGTATTTATGTGAAGCAGGAATGACTGCATAAATGACAGTGGATTTTACAATCATATGAAAATTATAGGAAATTAAGAGTGAAATCTGAATTTACAGATGAGTCCTTTTACTTTGTTTGAAAAAAGCATTATGGACAAAACTGTGTTACGTCTTTTCCTTGCCATAAACTGGGTGTTTTATAAATATAATAATTATGTGCACATCATTTTAAATAAAGCATAATTGCCTAAAGATTTTTGCAAGTAGAAGTATGTTTTCACTTTTTATTTTTTTTGGAAAACTTGAGCACACATGATCTTGCTGATTTTAATTGCGTCTGTCCACCTACATGGTTTTCCCTGGCCAATTTGTTTTTTTACAGTAGTAGAATTATTTTACTTGATGTAGCTCGGAAGGAAATCGGTAACTAACAATGATGGCCGTTCATAAACTCGCTGACTGAGCAGTTACTGATTGACTATGATTCTTCGCTTGTGTGCAAGCTAGTCTTTCATGTACCTCTTTCTTGCACTGTAATAATTCTGGACAAATGACATATGTACATTTGAAGTAATATGCAAAGTTCATCTCCAATCCTTACTGCATTTAGAATGGAAATTGGAAGAAACAAGAAGTGGAAGAAATATAAATTGTAACAAGAGAATGATATACTTCTCTACTAATTTGGATCCAGACTTCCTCTCTCTGCAAATACCATGTATCTCACCATATTTATATAGAATCCACCTTCCACACAGAAGTGAAAAAATATGATAACTGATGAGATATAAATGCGGAATAATATGTGGAACATATATTTGGTCATTCTGGTTTTAGCCTCTAAGTGGTTGAATTGTTGCTACTAGGATGTAAACAGGTTGCTGCTTGGCAAACTCAAGAGGAATAAGAAAGTCTATAGGTCATGGAAGGAGGGGATGGCTATTTGGGGTAATTATAAGGCTCTGGTGAGAGAATGTAGGATGCAAATAGAAAAGCATAGGCCTCCTTGGAATTAAACGTTGCAAGAGAGGTCAAGGGCAACAGAAAGGGCTTCTTCAAATACATTGCATGTAAAACTAAAACTAGAGGCAATGTAGGCCCCCTGCTGAATGAGGTGGGTGACCTGAAGACAGAGGATACAGAGAAAGCAG
>JAOXOE010052579.1:0-34557 GCA_028565055.1 Phoeniculus purpureus | reverse complement strand
GAAGGAGACTCCATAACCCCCCTGGGCAGCCTGTTCCAGTGCTCTGTCACCCTCACTGTGAAGTTCCTTCTCATATTTATGTGGACATCCTGTGTTCCATCTTACACAACTTGACCCTTGTCCTAGCATTAGATGACATTGAGAAGAGCCTGGCTTCATTCTCTTGACACCCACCTTTCATGCATTTTTAAATATTAATGAGGTCACCCCTCAGTCTCGTTTTCTCCAAGCTAAAGGGACACCTCCTCGCTCCAACACATTAATGTCCAGCTGTCTACTAGCCATCCCCATCAGCTGACCAAGAGCTTCTGCCATCCTAAGATGCTGTTGGTCCTTTTGGCCACAACAGCTGGCTCATGGTCATCCTGCTGTCCACCAGGACCCCCAAGTCCCTTTCTCCTACACTGCTCTCCAGCTCGTCAGTTAAAGTCAGATCTTGTATCAGTGAAATATATTTTTGTGTCTGTTGCATTAATATGAGATTTTCTGTAACTAAAGCAGCTTATTGATGTTTAAGCAGAATTTTAAAGAATACTTAAAACCATCATATTAACAAGTTTACCAAAATTATGCCCTCTTTTCCTGGTGCACATCTGTGTTAGTTGCAAATGTAATGGGCTCAGGGCTTTAATCATGCAAATTAAATTTTCCAGTGAGAGAAATGCCAGTATAGGCCAGGAATTAATTCTGAATCCAACGTGGGAAGAACAAACTAGTAATTCACTATGTCTGGCAGAAGCAATTCGGGAGTTGTCTTTTAGTTAACGTGATGCTGGGTTTTACATGGGAAGGAACAGTTTATTTTGTTATTTATGTTGTGCATCAATTACAGCTACTGAAACTGAACTAGCTGTGTACTGATGTCTTTATTCTTCCTGCTCTGCCATCATCCTCTTTGCATATATCTCTTGGATCAGCTGGTCAAAAGAGAGAGCACTGAAATCCTCGTTTAGCTACCTGCATAAGTGCAGGCCTAAGTATACAAGAGGACTCTTGAAAATCTGGTGCTTAACTCAGGGATGAGCACAATAGGAATTGTAGGAAGGACTATTTTAAGCCCTAGCCAAATATCTTGTTGCATGCTAAGACAGTGGGTAAACAATGTTATTGATAGCTGCTTAGCACTCTTTTGAAAAAACGGGGTACCTGGAACGTTATTTTTTCTGCAATAAGATTGGTGGCTCAAGGCAGGGGTCCAACGATGCCAGGCCTTCACCTCCACATTGTCCCAAGCCGCCTGCAATTGTGGATGGCACCAGGCTTTCAAGGTTGGCTGCTGAAGGAGGGTGGGCATAGTGTGGGGGCTGCTGTTGCTGCAGCAACATCATGCAGAGCGATGACTTGATTTGAATGTGGTTCAGGAAATGCAGTTGTCTGTCTTCATTGCAGAGTTCATCTAATTTTAGCTGAGTTCTGTACATACAAGTAGAAGACGTGAGGGTGGCTAAGGAATAGTTCTGATGCAAAGCTCTTTAACAAATGTAGGTATTTGAGGACCATTTGCCAGGTTGGCTTTGTGAATGTAATTATGGGAAGGGTTCACAGTCTGAAACTAACTTGAACATAAAATATCATCAAAATGACTGTTCTTTTAATACAAAAAGATAGTCTCTTATTTGAAATTTTTACATCCAAAAACGACCTTTGAATTTTACTGATTTTGTACATTGTGTAGAAAACCTTGTCCAGCCACACCAGAATTAGGTATCGATGTTGTTTTAGCATCTTTGTTTTCTTTTCACAGAGATTTTACAACATACTTGTCATGGGTTTCTAACACAAACAAGTTGTCACACAATTAATAAATAATTTTACGTGTTTGTTACCACGTTTCCGTGAGAAGCCACGTGCTGGCATCTGATCCTTTCGTGGCAATTTCCTCGGGTAACTATCAATGTCTGAAGCGTTTGCAAAACAAGATTTATTTGTATAAAACATACATGGTCATTAAAAGCTTCAGATTAACTTTTAAATCCAAACACACATGGAATTCTCTTGCTCCTAAAGTGCAGGGTCTTATATGAAAGTCCTGATGTAGAATTGCAGTCTATGATCTAAATTCTCCATGGAGAATTTTGTTTTTTTCTTAGTCACTCTATGTTGTTAGAGAGCTGGAGTTGCTGATACTGATGTGGAAATGTTAACATTCCGATGCTGAAACTCTGCCAAAGCAGTCTATGATAATTTGTCTGAATCCGGCAAAAATGAGGAAACTGCCAAGTAAATTGCTAACTCCAGTGAGGGGAACCCTTCTTCAAGTGACCCAAGGATGTCTTGGGTCAGAATTAGGGACAGAATGAGTGGAAATGCTTACTTTTTCCTGTCCTCCTGCGCTGTTAGGACTTTGATGTTGTAGGTCTCTATTCTCTAGATTGTCCAGAGTTCATATCCAAACACCTGTCACAACGCTTTTAAATCCAATGAATTAACACTTAACACAAGGAATAAAAAAGAATATGTTGAAAATTTTCAAGCAGTTCTTACAGAAACATACACTGATACTTGTCTTTGTTAGTCAGTTAGGAGTTATAAGAATGGTGTAAAAGTCCTACTTTTTATTTTCCCAGTATTTTGAATAACGGCATAGTACTGTGAATAAGTACATACTGTAGATATCTTGTGTGAAACTAGCATGGATGTCGTAAGAATGTTGCATAGAATCAAAATGAGACTAGACTGTTTGCTTTACTATGAAGGGTGTTAAGTTTTACGGTGTTTTACTTTGGATTACTTTCCTTTATCTCAAGGAGAGGAAACCTATAATGTAGGGTTTGGTTTTGTTTTTTTTCTCTGCTCTGTATGCTGAAGAAAATTAGTGGCCGTTGGGTGTTCTTCTAAGTTTAGATTATACACAAAATGAAAGACATCCTGTCTTACCTACGTGTAAACACTTCGGTGTTAGAGTTAACCTCTGTGAGGAGAAAACTGGACTATATAACTAACAGTACACAATTAATTTGGGTAAAATGCATGCTGCTGATAACTGCCTGAGCCTTCTGTATACACTAATCCTAATTTATGTTAAATCGTAATGAAGTCAGTTTTGTTTATTGCTTGTAGCTATGAGCACCTGGTAGGCTGACTAATCCCATCCATGTGTTGGGAACAATCCAGCTGCTATTGTTGACTCATAAGGCAGAAATTTTGTATTTGTGAGTTGTTTTCATTGGTATTTTTTTCATGCATTTATAGAGAGCCTTTTCTTTTTGTATCAGGAACTGGAACAGAAGATGCATCCCAAGTATAACAGATAAAGAGATTTTTGGAGCAGGAAGCCAAAATCTGAATTGGCTAAGCTGCATTTCCATCCAAACTATAAAATAAAGATGACCTCTGAATTACCCATGGAAAAATAGATTCACAACTTGTAGTTGTGATTGCATGCATCTTGTGTTGCATGTATAATTAGGTGTAGCTGTCAGATTTTCAGGATTTTGAAGTGTTATTCAGAAAGCCATAGGTGATACCACAGCAGAGAGATGATAAATTATGAGTAGAGAAAAAGGGTGGTATGAATGGGTTGCACCTCATCCCACTTTCTGTAAAATTTTAAGTTTCCTGTTGTATTGTTTTCCTCTTACAGGCTAAGCCTAGTTTCTCACATAAATGTTTCTGTATGCATAAATGTTCCAGACCTGTGCTTTTTATATATATATATATATGCAAATTCATATAACTAGATACATCATGGATTGTGCCACCAGTTGACAAGAATTGTTTTGGGGGTTTTTTGTACAGCATATCTTCTTAAAACATAAGTAGGAGCACTTAGGTTTCTTTTTCCTTTAGGATAATTATTTCTCTAGGAGAGTATTCATTATAATGATCATCCATTTAAGAAACCTTGCCAGAACGGCAGTGTTTTACATTTTCTATTGTTAAGTCTTTGAGCTGTCTAGACATTTCCTGTGTGTAAAAGTTTTCTTTTAGCATAAGCAAGTTTACTGTTTCTACAATAAAGATGTCTGCTAATATTTAGAATCTCAGAATGTTCTATGCTGGAAGGGATCTCTAGAGGTCATCTAGTCCAACCTCCCTAACAGAGGGACAACTCTACCTAGGTCTGGTTGCTCAGAGCCTGACCTTAACTGTGTCCAGAGACGAGGCCCCCATCACTTTCCCATGCAGCTCATGCCAGTGATCAACCACCCTCACATTGAAGATCTTTTTTCTAATATCTAACCTAAATCTCTTCTTTCCTAGCTTGAACCCATTGCTCCTTGTCCTATGCAAACCCTCTTGAAAAGATGTTCTCCTGCCTCAATATAGGCCCCACTAGGGTACTGGAAGGTCAAAAGAAGGTACCTCCTGCAGCCTTCTTTTCTCCAGGCTGAACAGCCCCAACTCTCTCAGCCTGTCCTCATATGGGTTATGCTCCATTCTCCTGATTATTTTAGTGGCCCTTCTCACTCTCTTTCTTGTCATGACGGAAAATACGCAAATTTCTTTTACGTGACAGTTATTTTCTCTGGACTTTTTTGGAGTCAGCCAACATAGAGAGGTTTCACAGGATCTGGTGTGAAAATTTTGACCTATTTCAGAAGGAATTACATATTGAAAATCATTATTGATTGAATTTGTTATCAGGTTATGGTATCACAGGAATAAAATGTTAGGGGCTACAAGTGAAACCGCACAAGGATGTGTATAATAGTCCACACACAATTCAAATGTGAGTGCAACTGCTTTGCAATACGTTCTGACTTTTCTTGTGCTTGATACCTCGTGATAGCTGCAATTGCGTGGATTTTCTTGCCTATGATTGTAAGAAGGAAGAGTTAGAAATGAAAAAATTCTAAGTGAACACATCCCTGTTGTAGAGCCTAAAATGAGTGCCTGTTCTGTAATAATTTCATGTAAGTTCATCTTACAGACAGCAGAGAGCAGCATTGGGATGACCTGAATCAAAAGAAATGATGCTAAAGAATATTGAAAGTAACTAAAAAGTTAAAGTCGTTAAAAAAAATAAATTAATGCTTTTTTAATGGTTTTTTTTTAGAGACTTCTGCAAAAGAAATTATAAGATTGTGAGAAAAACGATGCAAAAATAACTCTCATGGAAATAATTGTCGAGAAATATGTTTACGTATAACGAAAAAAGCAAAAGCCTTCAAAAATGAAGGAAGAAGGACAGATTAGTGTCTGAATTGTTATACAGAGCTGTAAAAATGATGATGTGTAAATAAGAGCAGAAGACAAGCTGTAGCTCAAGGATTACTGTTTAAAGCAATATTTTACTTGAATATATAATGAAACCATTAACCATGTCTACTAGCTATTTAGCATTCAGTATTTTTGTTCATCTTAGGAGCTCATAGCTACAGTTCAAACAGTGTTAAAACATTTTTGGTATAAGCATCATACAAAATATGAAATACAGTTTCTGAGGACTTGAAAATAGTTTCTTTCATCTATCTCACATCCCCATTTGATACTTTATTAAACCAAAACCAGAATTTGCAAGTTTCTTCTTCATCAGTGACTGTGTTTACTCTCCTTTATTTTCTGCAGAAAAACAGGATGTAGACTTTTGTGGGTAATGAGCAGATATAAATACCTATGAGTCAGATAAATTATGCTGTATCCCTTCATTCCAGAGAAACTGCTACAGTGAAGGATGAAAGCAGATGCTGTTGCCCTGGTGATTGCTCATTTGAGTCTAGATTGCACCAGGTCTGCATTCCTCACTTCTCCTTAGATGTTTGCATTTATATGTACAACTCACATGAACAAAAGCTACAATTTATACCCAACCAGGTTAAACAGCAAACTACAGTATGTCTGTGATGTGCTGAATATAGCATTGGCTTGCAAGTAATATAAGTGATTGCACTGCAGTCACACCTTACAGCTGTTAAAGGGAGTCTTTGAAACGTAACTGTGGCATACGATAGCAATTTGGTCATCATAGTGTCAATCAACTCAGTATAGAACTAAACATACAGATACGAAATTTCAAGTGTGCCAAGAGGAAAACAACTTGCTAATTAGCACACAGTTAGTAACATAAAAGAGTCAATGTTCCTAAAACCACAACAGCTTTTTATTGCCAGGAACAGTTTGGGAGATGTTGAACCTTCAGGTAACATTAAAATCATATTGATAGGGGATAGGATTTTTTAATGTCTCCCTTTATTTTGAATAAAATAATCTGAAATTGCTCCTTAAACTGCAGTACACTTTGGTTCATCAATGAATTACATTTGTATTAAATAAACATCTGCTCTTGTAGCATTATTTTTAGAAAGTTCACATCATAATGACATATAGTTGCCAGTATTATCAACTGGGTGGTCTCACTGTGTTTTCCTTTGTTGTAGTCCACCCACAAAAGACACCTGATGGAGCTACTGCTCACAACTTGTCTGTTTTGCCTTCTGGCAGTTGCCAGAACTATGATTTTTAAACTTTGGAGCCACTTTTAAAGCATTCCAAAGGGTTAGAAGGAAGCAAGTGTCACTGTCACTGTGACTTACAAATATGATGGAAGTTAAAAAGAAATTCAGGTGTGTCTGTAATTTATTACCTGGTTGGGGGTTTTTTGGTGTGTCCTCTGTCTTTTCTGAGAGGAAAACAAGGTGTTGATAAAGTGCCATAACACTTGGAGTGGAGCAAACTTCTTTTACAGTGTTTTGAAAGGCAAAGTTACAGTACCCAAAAGCAAAAATCCCCAAATAAAGTTGTTAAGTGGAACACAAAATACACAGCAATGCAAAAGCCTCACTTCTAGAGAATTCATCAGGATCCCCATGTTATGGGAAGATGTAAGGATGCTATGAAAGGCCGGGTGACTTTAGGGAAGACCGTGTAAACTTGCTGGCTTTCTTGCTGGAAGTCTAGTTAGATTTCTCTGGAAAGAGTTCAATTGTATCTCAATATAACTGAAATGAGGAGGGAGACAATGTGTAATTAGTTACACCTCATTTGTCACAACCTTTATTTTAAGTGATTTCACTATTGTAAATATTGCCTAATATCAGGATTCTTCTTTCATACAAATCTTCTCTCATTTATCTTGCTATTACAGGATAATTATTCCAATAGACGAATCTGTTGTGTAGACTTTTTACAGCATAATGATCACAAAGAAATCAAAATAGACTTTTAAGTATTCTTAATTCCATCTGAATCACAGAAAATGCTTAGAGCAGTCTGTGGATGGATTTTTTTTGGTGCACATTTCTCAATGTAACATTTATTTCTAAACCAGAAGCACAGAAAGAATTGAAGTGAGGCGGAAAAAAGCCCCACACAATGATATGACAGTGTGTGATAGCAGAAATATTTCTCTATTGTCAGTAGCAATTTCTTTCTGGTTGATGGCACATTCCTGATCATCAGCTTCTCAGATTTTTATTTTGTGTGTGAATGTGTTGATTCATTTTTTTTTCAGAATTTATCTCTGTGTAGGTGTTATCTGATTGGCTTTTAATTTTGAAAAAAGTTAAGCTCCTTTTCGGGAGGCAGCTACTAATGCAGCTCCTTTATTTTGCATTACAGAGGAGTAGAATAATACCAAAAAAGGACAGCAAGAACTGAGAATGGGTCTGGTGTGACAATGACCTTATTCTGATACCAAAAATTTGTGTTCTGCTATAAAGAGCCCAAAAGTGATTCCCAAAAAAGAAATAGACTTTGGGTTCTAACTTAACGCAGCGAGAATGTCTCTACAATCAGTAGGAAGTTAATGCCAGCCATAAATAACTTGTAGGTTTGGTTTTTTTTCCTAGTCACTCCTTGCTCAAAATAACTATTGTTTAGGTGGGAATTTTATGTTCAGTTTCAAAATTAAAACTTCTCTGAGTTGCAATGATTATGTGAACATTAATTTACGTCTTTAGTTTGTAAATTAATCCATGTAAGAAGAGAAGAAAGAAAGATTGAGTTATCATATGGTGGTTTGACCTTGTCTAGCTGCCAGGTGCCCACCGTAGATGTTCTATCATTTCCCTTCTTGAACTGGACGGGGGAGGGAAAATGTACTGAAATGCTCATGGGTGAAAATAGGGAGGGCACTCAGCAATTACTGTCACAGGCAAAACAGGTTTGACTTAGAGAAATTGTTTTAATCTGTTGCAAATTAATACCTAAGTACAATAATAAAAAATGAGAATAAATCTAAACCCACCTCTCCCCCACCCCTCATTTCTTCCCAGACCTAACTTGACTCCTAGATTCTTTACCTCCTTGCCCTCAGTGGCACAGGCAGATGAGGAATGGAGATTAGTCAATTTATCACATTTTCTCTGCTGCTCCTTCTTCCTCATACTCTTCTCCTGTTCAAGCATGGGGTATCTCTCATGTAAGACAATTCTTCATGAACTTCTCCAGTGTGGGTCCATGCCATGGGCTACAGTCCTTTACAACATGCATCCTTTCCACAGATACAGTTCATGAGCAGACTATTCCAGAGCAAGTTGCCTGAAGGGTCACAGGTCTTGCCAGAAATGTTGCTGCAGTACAGGGTCTCCACAAGGTCACAGGCTTCTGTGCACAGCCTGGAGCACATCCACCTGTTCCTCTGTGGACCTTCATGGGTTGCAGGGGGACAGCCTGCCTCACCATTGTCTTCACCACTGCTGCAGAAGACTCTCTGCTCAGGTACCTAGAGTGATGCCTCCTCTTCTTCACTAACCTTGGTGTCTGCAGAGCTGCTTTTCTCATATATTCTCACTCTTGTCTCCCTGATGCTGTTGCACAGCAGTTTTACCCCTTCTTAAACATGTTACCACAGAGATGCTGACACTGTCTCTGATGGGGTCAGTCTCTGCCAGTGGTGGGTCTGTCTTGGATTTGGCTGGCACTGCCTCTGTTGGGCATAGGGGAAGCTGCTAACACCCGGCAGAAGCTTCCCCTGCAGCCCTAGTGCTACCAAACCTTTCCATGTAACCCCAATATATGTACCCTCAACATTTTCTCAAACCAATGGTTTGGTGGCTGTACTGAGAACTTTAGATTGAATGAGCAAACAGTTTCTGGGATAAATATTTTTCTTTTGCAAAACTGATGAACCAGACTTTGTGATCAATTTTGTTACCAGGTTTTTGGCACAGCACTGCAAGTACCCCAGAATCGTTTTGGTACTATCTAGTGGTCAAGTAGTCTGTTTTGTGATGCTGCTGTTGTTGTGAATAGCTTCATTGCTGCACACAAATGATAGAATAATTTAGTCATTAAAGACTGAATTATTAGAAAAAGCCTATGTACAGACCCTGAAAAGCAAGAGCTTCCTCATTTCTGTTGAGATTTCACAGTGAAACTGGGATGAGGTAACCTAGAGAAGACAGTGAAAGAACAGTGTCTTGTTAAGGTAGGAAGGGTGAAAATAACATTGACAATAGAAGTCAAGTCAAGCTAATGAGGTTTTTATTAAGAGGTAAAGCTTATTGAACTCTTCCTACCAGATAGCTTTTAGATGACAATATAAATTACCATGTTTTGGCCGTTACAGTATTGGTTTCTCCTGTGGACCCAGAAGTAGCTTTTCTGCATCAGACTAATCCTTTCCATTAAGTATTCTGTTTTCACCTTCTTCCTGCCCACATGAGGCTGCATTTCCTTGTAAATGGAAAAAGCTTGTTAAAGACAATGGGAGCTTTGGCACCAGTATGATTATTCTAGCAGTTTATTGGTGTAATGCATTATAATAAGTAAGGCACACAGAATTCATTGAGCTCGTTTAGGACCTATTCTACCTTTTCCAGTTGTGTGTGCATGGTCTTCTTGAAATCATTGAGAGATTTTTAATAGAAATTCAGTGTGCTGTGGAGCCTTATTTATACTGAATACTCGAGTCTTTTTGTCAGTTTATGTTTGTCTACTCTACTGCTACTAATGCTGCTGAACTGTAGACTATGATAAATGGGGTTATTAAGCAAAGAACATTAACAGAGACATCTTAATATCATGCTCTTTCCACCTTTTCAAATGGATTTAGTACTTAAATGAAACATTAACTCTTAGAAGTAAAATGGAAGCTTTACTGTGTTTTTTAGTAATAGTATGCCATGCTTACACTTAGAAATATATTCATTTGCTATGTGGAACCTTTGAAAAGGGAAGAATCCTAGGATTCATGAAAAATATGTTGTGTTAAACTGTAAAAGGCAAGTAAATCATTGTGACTCGGCCAACATGACTACAAAACTAGAGAGGAGAGGGCAGAAATCAACGTGTGCCTTGAGTTTTTTTGTTAAATATATATAAAAAAAATAATCTGATTGCCATTTTAGTTCTCATTATATTACATGAAGATAGAAAAATACTAGAAATAGTATTGAGGTGTTTGGCTTACAGAACAGGGATACTGCCATTACAAAATGTCGTGAACCACATGAGTAATATAAATGGATATTCAGGTTATCCAAACCAAAAGAATCACTTGAACCTAATTTTTGATACAGAGTGGAGAGAACACAATGTGTCAGCGTTGTGTGTCCCACACTTTTTTAGATTTCACAGCAATGTTTCTCGGAGAAGTAAATTTAGTAGGACCATGAGGCATTTCGATATTTCCACCACATGCTGTTCTAGACCAGAGAGTGGTACAAGCTGTGACCAGTGATGGTACAGTTTTTAATAAAAGTATCTGATCTGTGTTCTTATGTCTATGAAGAAGTTAGGGGAATGCTGGATGTTTTTTAATATCCTTACGGGGATAGATGTACCAAATAATATACAGTTCTGGCATTTTTGTGACTCAAACCAGACATAGAAGACCAGCAGAAAAGTTAACTATGAAGCAAGAAATTAATAGAATCTATTTTTTGTCCTGTCTGCTTGTACATCTATGGCTTAAATACACCCTGTTCTTCATTTCTGTATAGCAGATAACCCTCCCTTTATGAATGAGAGAAATCTTTATGCAAATACTTGGATATTTGGGAGTTAAATCTTCAATTACTAGTGTTTGTCCTCTCCCAGAGAATAAAACCTGCCTGGGTATGTTCCTGTGTGACTTGATTTAGGCGATCCTGCTGTGGTGGGGGGATTGGACTGGATGATCTTTCAAGGGCCCTTCCAATTCCTTCTGTTCTGTGATTCTGTGAACTCATTTTGGCTTTAGCTGATTTTGTATTTGTCTTTCTATGACAAAGGGATTGCGTAACACAGCAGTGGTTATATTGATGCCTTTTTTCTGCTTATTTGATCCTTCATCCTACAGATAAGCTAACAGGACTGTTCAGGAAGGAAATTTGTTCTCTGGCAGTGACAGTTTTGTGATAGCAGTAGAATGCTGAACTTGTTGAGTCACCAGTTTGGCTTAACCTGCATTAGTAGCTTTTAATTTTCAACATTTTATTACAACTTTGAAAGAGGGTATTTTGGCCATATGTGTCAAAACTTAACCATTAATGAGTAATTTCACCCGATAGCAGTTTGTCAGTTTGACTTTTTCCAGTTCTGGGCCCCTCAGTTCAGGAAGGCCACGGAGCTGCTGGAGGGAGTCCAGCGCAGAACAACGAGGATGATGAAGGAAGTGGAACACCTCCCTGATGAGGAAAGGTTGAGGGAGCTGGGTCTCTTTAGCTTGGAGAAAAGGAGACTGAGCGGTGATCTCATTAGTGTTCATAAATATGTGAATGGTGAGTGTCAGGAGGATGGAGCCAGGCTCTGCTCAGTGTCATTTGATGATAGAACAAGGGGCAATGGCTGTAAGCTGAAAGATATGAGGTTCCATATGAATATGAGAAGGAACTTCTTCCCTGTGAGGGTGACAGAGCACTGGAACAGGCTGTCCAGGAGGGTTGTGGAGTGTCCTCCTCTGGAGATGTTTAAGACCTGCCTGGATGTGTTCCTGTGCAACTTAGTTTAAGTGATCCTGCTGTGGCAGGGGGATTGGACTAGATGATCTTTTGAGTTCCTTTCCAATCCCTAATGTTCTGTGATTCTGTGATTCTATCTAGAACTCTATTAGATTCCAGGAATACAGTTGCCTGAAAGAAAAAGGTTGTTTTCAGTTGTATGAGTTCTGTAAGGATGTATTTTCTTTTTTGTAAGTAATTCCGGATTGACTGCATGTTGTTTTATGCCTCCTGAAGATAGGACAAGAGTAAGCACACAAACTTATTTTTACAACGTGTAACAGAGTTCTGAAGCATACGTGTGGCTTGCACTTTATAAGCCGCATGTGCAGTATGGACTGTTGGCTTACAAAGTGATTATTCAGAAAATGGAACACCATAGTGGTAGCAAGTTTACAGGTAAACCAGAATGCAGTACAGCTCTGTGGAACACAAGCTTCTGCATCTAGTTCCTGTGTGACTTGGTCTAGGTGATCCTGACCTGGCAGGAGGATTGGACTAGTCCCTTCCAATCCCTAAGCTTCTGTGATTCTGTGATCTACCTCTCTGTCTACCCTCCATAATAGTAGGGCTGTCTTAACTCAGCTCTGATGAGAAGTTTCCTTTCTTACAGTCAGGAAAAAGTGCACATATGGAAACCTACCCATTAGGAGGGAGCATAACCATAGCAGAATTAGCACAGGAGCATATGGACAGTTTTGAAATGCTGAACATTGCAAATTCAGTAATGTCACATTTCAAATTAATAAACTGTTCCACTACAATAATTTTATCCAAATTTGGTAAAACCAGTAAAAATTACTAGTAAAATTAATCCTCCTTCTGTGGATACAATAAACTGTATTGTGAACCAGGTCTGCTGCAGTATCTGGAAAGGGAGCCTGGTAGACCCTGTTGAATTCAAGCCGTCAGAGATTAAGAATGTCTTCTTGTTCAATAGGGGGTTTTATTCTTCATTTTCAAAGCTCATGATATTGTTTTTTCCTCCTGAAAATACTAAGGATGTTCCTAGTAGAACACACACTCATGTAGCCTCAAACTCAATTTATTTTGCCAATCTGTCTGCTGTTTTTTTCTAACATCTTCTTAGTCATGTATTTGGCACATTTAATGGCAGTACAAAACCCCCTGATTTTCGGGGTTTTTCTTTTTGTTATCTGTGTGCTTTCCATCTCAAAAGCATTAAATGAGTCCTCTGGCTAGAATGTTACATGACCTTTAATCCTATTTCGTTATATCAGTAGAAGAAAACAAACATTATTTTGAAACTTTAGCTGAACTTGTAAAAGAAAAGGGAAATCTAATTATGTTAGGCTGCAAAAGAGCATGGACTACTAAAATTTTATGTTTAATGAGTTAAATCTTCTAATATAAGACTATTTCAGGTAAAGTAGGCTACAAAATAGATGAAGTTTCGCAAAGCATAATTTGTTATCCATGATAACAATTTTCACGGTGTAGCAGGTCAAAATGAGTTCTGGAGTTTTAAATTAGGTTTTTGAATGCTAACAGCTTAATGGCTGTGGAATTTCTGCAAGGACTATGATCATTTTTTTTAAGCGTCAAGCAAGCTATAAAGAGAGTTTTAAGGCAATGCAAAAAAAAAGTTGCCCGAATTATTAAAAATTAGGTTTTTTTTTCTACTAGCAGAGAAGCAACAGAAAAATTCATGAGCTGAGAAAAAACAGAACATGTGTAAAAGGTACAAAGTATTCCAAAAGGCAGGTTACACTTATTATGTATTTCATCAGTAAGCGCTGCCGGTACGCTTCTGCATTTCAGCGCCAAGCGAAGTTCAATGCCAGTAGAAGGTCATCAGAGAATGAATGGATTCCAACACTACTATTACTTTATGAGCTATTGCTCATTTTACCACTTCAGTGTGGGGGAAGATAAATTTTATAATCCTGAAGGTATTTGGATTAGCTGCTTAGGACCTTTTTGTAAATTATAATACTCTAAAGCACCTCTTTTTTACGTTTTCAAGCTAAAAACTTATTGAACAAAAGCACTGCATACTGTACTTGTGCCAAAGTAGCTCATGGGAGGTTTGAATACCTCTCAATGGCATGGTGCCAGCGACATCTTGAGCTGAGTGTGCTGTCTGAAAGTAGCAACCTACAAACACTTTTCAATCTTAAAATAAAGCAAAAATCTTGACGATGTGAAGCTCTTGCTATTTATAAACAAAGAAAAGATATTTTAGTGCATTGGGCCAAGAGGTATGAGGTGGTGAGAATGCCTGGTTAATTTTGTTCAGAGCTAACACAAACAAAGGATGAAAAGGATGCTAAAGACACAATTATGTACACACTCAGAACTACAGCAGGGGGATTGGACTAGATGATCTTTCCAATCCCTAATCCAATCAATCCCTAATGTTCTGTGATCCTGTGATGTCTGTTCTAGGTCTAGTTCCACCTTCTCTAAGTTTCTTTGTTTTGAAATAGGAAAAATAGTCTCGCCCAGCAGGGAAGCTGGGTGGGAATTGTTGGTTATGGGGTGTTAGGTAGTTGAGAGTTATAGAAATTATCAATTTATTTAAAATAAACTTTGTACCATTACAACTACATGATTTTGTTATTTATAGGGTATCAGTGTTGCTGGTCATGAGTCACTGGATCCTAGAAGTTAGAAGTGCAGACTGAACGTTTGTCAATGAAGTAAGAGCTAGTTTTTAAACTGGAAGCATTTAGGCCCCAAATGGAAGTTATGAACTGCACAACATTTCAAAATAGTTTCTGTGGAAAATAGAGCTTGGAACTCTACTGACCTCCAACATGACCTTCCAGTTGTCAGCCAGTGGTGATGGCAAATCAAAATAGATTTTCTAAGGCATTGTTTTCATCTTACAAATTCCAACAAAATGACGTGACTTTGTAGGGGTTTTCTAATGTCAGTAAGATGTGTGTGCATCCCAGCCTTGCTTTTCAAGCTTGGAATTATATGGGCTTCATTTGCATTGTCGTAGTCTTATAGAAGTCTCGTCCCGTATGCATGACACGATCTCTGTTCAATGAGAGAGGTGCAGACAAATACAGATTAGGTACTAATTAGCCATAGAGCAGGATTTTGTATTAGCAATGTCAAATTGAGGCATTCAGAGGCTATCAGAATTTTAAAACAAAATAATTAAGCCATTATATTGGTAGGACTTTATCCTTGGTTTTGGGTGCTTGTTGACTTGTCTATTTCAAGCTTTTCTCTGTAATTTAAGTGTAGACATGGAAATTTTTTCCTTAAGGAAATCTTAAATCCAAAGAACATGACTTGATTCCACCTGCCGGGATTTTCTTACGTGTACCGGTAGGGCTGAAACTCTTGATGCTAAAGAAGCGTATTCAGGTAGCACCAGACAAGTAGTAGAAATTTTAGTGTAACAAGGGTAACAGAACAGTTGAATTCCTGTGAACGCTGCAGTATTAGAAGGCCTGATTAAACAATCACTCAAGCTCACAGAAGTTGTATGATAGACCTAAAAGACGATGGCTTTGCTCCTGGACATCTGCTAACTTCAGTTTTCTTTCAGTGATATTGGTGGAGTTGTACTGAAACAAAACTCCTGGAAGAGGCTGTATTTTGTAGCCTTATTAGCAAAAGAGAATTCAAAGAAAAAGATCTTAAAAATAGACGTGTTAAATAGTTGTGGGTGGAGAATTTATCCAGTGCTTAGAATGGCGTTATTTCTACTTACAGCCTCTGGATAGTGTAATGATGGAAACAGCATCGTGACTTTGAGGAAAGAAATTACCAAGAGAAATCTGAGCAGTTGTCATGTCACCACACTGCAGACAATCCGTGTTAACACATCTGGAAGGAAAGACAGTGGCGTCTCTGGGATGTTCCTGCCACAAATAATAGGGCATAACACGTGGGTGTGTGAACAGTACAGAAAAATAGGCAAATAGACGTTTTCGATGAACACAGTATTGCCTACTTCAGTCCTTGCAGCTGTATCTAGCAACAGCAGCGTCTTTGCACCGTTATTGACTTGGCAGAATGCTCAGGCAGGGTCACAGTCTACCTGGGAGCGTATAACCATGTTCAGAATACTAACAGTTAAGTCTGACAAATTTGAAATGAAGAATCACTTCAAATAAAATACCTCTGTGTGCTGTGCTGTTGTTTTATTGAAGATGGTTGTCATAATTATCAGATTTAAGCAAAATTTAAATTCGCTGTCTTTTTCTCAGACAAATCAGCAGTGATTACAAGTGAGGAAAGACTGCAAGTCATGACATGGCAATTAATTTAAGAGAGAATTAAGAAGCAGAACAGAAAAATATTACTGATGGATGAAGACAGCAAGCTACATTATAACTTACAGCAAAGATGGGACTTGCATCTGCACATGGCTATATTTTTTGTGCATTGTGTTATGCTATGGAAAATACCTCACCAAACATCCATCATGTTCCAAGGAAGTCACAACCATAAGAATTTGACCCAAGGGGGATTCTGAGAACTTCTCTTATTCCAACCATTCCATCACCTTTTCCTGAATCAGAATCAACAGTATCTAAAGCATTTTCTCAAAGGTTGGCTAACCTCTTCTTGGAAACTTGCAATGACAAGTATCACATAGGGTCCCTAGGTGATTTGTGTCAATGTTCACTGCCTTAATTGTTAGAAAATGAGGCAAAATCCAATATAAATTCCACTTGCTGCACTTTAATCCCCTTATTTCCACTTTGTACGTGGTGCACACAGAGAATAGCTGATTTATTTTTCATTTGCAGTAGCAAATGTAGAAAATTGTTCCTATATTTTCCTTCAGTCTTCTCCTTTACAAGTTAGTCCTTAAAACAAGTAACCAGTCCAAAGAGAAGTTAATTCAAAATGATGGAGGAAGTTCAGCCAGTTAACTTCAGGGCTTGATGCTGACTGAAGTGAAAAGGAAAGTGATCTTGATTCACAGAAACCATCTTTTTACCACATAAAGTGCCAATGTCCTCATTCCTACTGTGGTCAAACATACAGATTGCCGGGTGGCCCAGAGCTGGCTGAGCTCCTCAAATACATTAACAGTGTTAGAGCTACAGAGTTCCAGCCCCTAGTCAGCTGGATGAAGGGGAAAGACTATTTATGCCATCCAAGACACCAAGAAGGTGTTCTTTACTCCCCAAGCTCTTGGCATCTGCTTATCTAGTTTCATGGTCACATTTACTTGTGTACATATAGAATGACATTTCCTTGCTTTCTTCTCCCCTTTTATTTTCTCTGGTTGTTTTACACAGTGGCATCTGTGGAATGCTGTGACTTTAATTACACTTTTAGCATACACACTGATGAGATAAACTTGAGAGAAGGTAGCAAAAAGCCAAGACAAACTTATGAAGAAGTCCTACAGTTTCTGTTAACAATTCCCACAGTTTAATTTGCAGTTTGACACCATGGGTTACTGTTCTTAGCAGCATTTCCCATTCGAAAAAAGCACATACCTAGGCTCACACATAAAAATAAGAAAACAGCATGAATCAATAGGAAAATACAAAGCTGTTAGGGTTCACTCATTCGTTCAGTACGTAATTCTTTAAAACTTTATATTGTAATATCAAGAGTAATCATTCAAGGTCAGAACAGAGAAGCTGAAGTTATTCTAAAACTGTGTAAGATTTATGTTTATATTTTTAGACAAGAGCTTATTTTTCAGTAAGTTTTATGTGTTATCTAACAGCCCACAGCAGGAGTGAGCTTTAGCAAATGTCTCATCCAGTCTCATGATCTAATTCTATCTGGATAGTTTAAAATGTAATGACAAGTAGCATATATGCTTGAAGCCTCTTGAATTATACATATTACAGTTACTGAAATTATCACTTTATTTCTATTGTCACAGAGCACTCTAGGGAGCTACTGGCAATCCACTCTCTAACCAAATTTAGATACGTCTCAGCAAGGCAAGATGCTGTGCATAACTGCGGGTAGGTCTTTACTGCTCTGTGTTCACCTGTATCCAGTGGAACTGCAGCATCAGCCAGATTTTATCAAGATTATGTTGGAGTATCAGTTTTTCTTTACAGACATATATATTCTCACACATGCGTGCACATTTATATTGCACTAGAGCAAAACATGGATTTAATTACGTACTTTGCACTTGATAGCCTCACAGCTTGACACAAAGTGCTCCTGTGTGAGTGGAGGTGGCTACTGTGCAGCTTGTTGCTGCTGCTCGAGTGTCATTTTAGTGCTGTGTACTGTGTAGGCACTCAGAACCTAACTGAAAGACTGCTGACATCAGTGGACCAATTGGAGTGACTTCTTATTACATTCCCTTCCTTACCCTTTAGTGTACTCAATTTCAGTACCTTATTTTAGCATTCCTTTGCCATGGTCTGCAAACTTCAGCATTCAGTTTTATGTGCACCATAGGAGACTGAAAAGCAAGGCATTCTAAAATTATCAGAAAGAAATTGCATCCTATAGATGGAGTTTGGGGTGGTTCTGCGAGTTTTCTCTCCAGACCATCTTAGGTATTCAGGAAACATCCATAACCATATATGTGCCTTTTAATTTTTTATTTTCAGTCTTTTATGTTTGCATTTGCAATTTGTGGGCAGCTTCAGACCTTCCGTGCTGGCACAGCTTACACTGACTAGGCTACCTCTGCCCAACAGGAATAGAAACCCTCTGTGTTGGCACAAAGATAATGAAGTGGTGTGGTAGAAATATCACTTGCATAATTACGCTTCAATTTATGCTGAAGAAAAAGCAGGCGTTTCCGGCTTAATTGCTGCCCTTGTCTCTGAGCAGTCTGTTTCTTCCAAATTCTTTTTCTCTTAAGGAATTCAGCTGCAATATAATTAGGAGCACAGGAAAACCAAGCCACGAAAATGAAAGTGTTGGAAGACGTGCCGGCAGCAAAAGTGCTTCGTGGAGGCCTGCAGCATGAAAACATTATACTTTCCCTTCCCCTCATGTGATTCAAGTTTATGGATTTACTGGGACAACCCGATGGTTTAAATAGGTGTTTCTTGAACATACAGATTAGGAAATCAGAATTTAAGGGAGTAACTGATTTGTAGGCCATGAGAAGTGCTTCCCAGGCATAGGTGCTGTCTGCAGCGTGTTTTAGTATCACTAGAAAACTCTTCCACTAAGTTTTCAGTTATGGAACTTTGTCTTAGTCTGTGGCATTCAATAGAAGACAAAATCCTGCATAAGGCTTGAAGTATAACACGGTGAATACGGCTTATTTTTTATTAAAACATTGGTAGATCATTTTATAGATGCACTCCTTTATTCAAGCTGCTGGAGTCATATTGAAATCCTTAAAGCATTCAGAGAGTTCAGTAATTGCCTACATCTGATGCCAGGATTACAAAACTTTGATAAAAGCTGTAACTTTGTTTTTGCTGTAGGTATATCATGTTCCTTGCTGCAGTGAATCAAAACAAAGACTTCTTTAATACCTTTCCTTGTTATAAATAAATCTTGTTCTCAGAGTCCAATGAGTCATGGCAGCAGCAGAGCTAGTAAATTAATTTAAATTTCTATCGGAATAACCAACTCTTTTAGGTTTCTAAAGGGTTCTCCTTTTTAAGAGCTGCTAAGTATGCAGCAGTTGCCTGAGCTATATGGACTTCCTCATTAGGCTGATGAACTTCAAAGCACTTGGGGTGCCTTCCAACTATGAAGGAAGAATGCACAATGCATTTCAACTGAAGTTAAGGGTAAAAAGAACATTTTTGGGGAATGTCATTTTCCAAATAATTAATTTCTAATTCACCTAAAGGAATATGTAATTTTTCCTCTCCTTCCTCTCCTTCCTCTCACCATTTCTGAGCTCTAAAATTAAGTTTTACTTGAGTGAAGACCCTTACCTCTTGTGCACCAGACTTTCCTCTGTGGAGGTCAGAATAGGTACATAACCTAGGAATGAATTCTGGCCACCTGTTACTGTAAAGGACTATTTAGTGGCATCTCTTGAATTTTTTCATGCCTCGAATTTTTGTTTTGATATCGTCTAACCGTAGTCTGTCCAAATCCTGCTGAGTATGTTTAAGTTAGACTGGATATGTGTTTGGTTTTGATACACATATCTTGTAAAAGATGTTCCGTAGAAAGCCTCTTATTTTTCTGTTTTAATACATCTCAGACTGAAGAGATATTACTTTATTGATTTTATTATTGAGCAAATAATCTGCTAATTCTACTTGAAGTCTTGATTCCGGGAATAAGGATTGCGTCTTTGGCAAAAGGTTTCCTAATTGGTCTCTCATGCAGTTTTCTTGAAGTCTTTTCAGGTTTGAGTTTGAATGCAACTTAATGCCTAGCACAATATATTTCCACATTGTAAAATTCTGAACTTTGTTCAAGACAACTTTATTTTTTTAATGATTTCTAAGAAGCTGTGAGTGTTAGATTTTAAGGTCACCTTCTGAACTTTAATGTTTGCTTTCTCAAGTATTAGATTGGCTAACCAAAAGTGAAAGGATCTACAGCACATCAGAGTGTGGTTGGGGAGGGTGTCCTACACCAGCTTAAAAGAGCAGAGAGTCCTCATATATCTCTGTGGGTTTTTTCTTCCATTTCTACATGTTTAACGTGCGATTTGTGAGAAGAAAATGAAAGTGTTAGGTACTAACCTGCTTTGTGGAGGAAGTGGCTACATTGTGCCTTGAAACAAGGAATAGTTGCCAGAGAGACTGGATTCCCCAAAGCAACTTGCTGCTGCCATAGTTGGTGTTTGTCTACATCTGTAGGCTGTTCCCTGTCCCTTATAATCTAAGGCTTTGCCTTCTAACGCTTTGCCATGAGCTGTGACATAGGTCATGTGTGGAGGGAGGAGGAGGGCTGCAAACAAGTGTCATTACATAGTGATTGCTATGTATTATAATAAATACTAAAATTATTTCCTTGGGTTGTATTTCTGTGGGATTTTTCAGATAGTGAAGTTATTAAACATACTCTGATTCTGTGAACCTGGATGTTAAATTCTGTTTAGACTTCACACCTGAAAGAAACTACACTTTTTTAAGTCAGTGGTATGACATGATATTTCATTTGCATTTCTCCGCTTTGGGTTGCAAGCTGCCGTGCAATGTGATGTACTTGGACAGTACTATAACCCTGCACCATAGGGAATCCTGACTCTGAGAACTGAAAAGCTAACATGAATTAAAGTTTGAAAAATACATTTTCACAGGCTGTAGAAGTTGACATTTTTTATTAAGTTATTTTTTTCCCCCCAAGAATGAAGAAACAGGAAAAATGTATTTCATAAGCGTGCATGACTGATTACAATTCTGGCAGTGGAGCACAGAGCTTACTGTCCCTCAGGTAAAATAATTTGCTTTCTTTGTGCCTTTGGACGTATTAAAAATGTAGCGTTTTGCAAGGAGACAGTGCAATGCATTACGGATGATACGCCGTGTAGTTCGGTGAAATAATTCTATGTGATATGACATGACTATGTAGAGCTCAATGGAGTATCAGCACTGCACAATACTTGTCACTTAAGATGAGGGGGAAGTAATCATTTACTGAAGTTGTAGCTATTTTAATCAAAAAATTGTGATTTTTAATAAAGTAAAAATTTAGGTGTGTTTGTCTGAGACATAGAAGGGCCAAAATGACGGAAGTGGTGTTTAGATGAAGTTGTCACAGAATCATAGAATTGTGAAAGACCTTCCACATCATCTAGTCCAACCATTAGCCTAACTGTACCAAGCTCTCTGCTAAATCATATCCTTTATCTCCATATCTACATGACTCTTAAGCATGTCTAGGGTGGGTGATTCAATCACCTCACTGGGCTTTCAATGTCTGATGACCCTTTCAATGAAGAAGTTTTTCCTAATATCCTTTACTTGTTACTTACTACCCACCTCTCTATACCCTCCTGTCAGGCAGTTGTAGACACCATAAGGTCTTCCCTGAACCTCGTTTTCTTCAGACTAACCAGCCCCAGTTCCCTCAGTTGCTTCTCATAAGGTTTGTTCTCCAGACCCTTCACCATTCTTGTTGCCTTTCTTTGGACACGCTCCAGCTCCTCAATGTCTTCCTTGTATTGAGGTGCCCAAAACTGAACACAGTACTCAAGACTCAGGAAAGGCAGCGATGAACAAGGAACTCATTTTATTACTTCTTATTCTGCTCACTGTTACTTTTCCTTTTCAACTGCTTGACTGTTCCAGACTGAACTTGATGTTTGTCTAGTTGCACTAACCCTGAATAGCATATGTGCTGCGAATTTCACAGCTAGACAACCAAGTTAGTAATTTCACAAAGTTTACTAGAAATAAATGGATCCTGAAGAAAATACTATGTCCAATATGATATGTGGCCATTAGTGGAACAGTGGATTGTCTGTAGGGTAAATGTTGAGGGTAAATAGGTGGTCCTTACCAAATGAACTAGCATTGCTGCTGGTATTAGCAGTGCTCTATAACAGATGTCACCGACTGTCTCTAGTGCTGATCAAACTAATCTGCATTCCAAAGGGAAAATAAGTACTTTCTACATTTCCACACTATATGTTCTGCTCAAAAAAAAAAGCTGAGCCGATATATTCCAATCATCATATTTCAGTTATTCCACATATTCGAATCAATGAAATTCATTTGAGATGCTTTAATCTAGCAGATAGACTCAATAAAAGATTCAGTGGAGGGACAAGTTTCAGTAAGAAACAGGGCCAGAATCTGTAACAGTGACTCTAGGAAGACTTCAGGAAAGTTCTGTGTCACTTGAAATCATTATATGAGGGTGATCTTTCTAAAGCAGAGTTTATAATTTGTCTATAAATGTCTGTTGTTTGTGCTGCACTGTTAATGTAGTAATACAATTAGACTGGTTCTATTTGGTCTTATAAGACCACTTTTTCTTGAAGAAAAATATAATAGAAAATATTTTTAAGCATGAAGTAAAAGTTGTTACTTCTTAATTTATACGGAGTTGGGTTACACGCTAAGTCTTCTGGTAAATGCTTTTGGGGGTTTGTAGCTTCAGTGAAAGTCCATGATTTATAGAACAATATGCAATAGCTTTTTTTTCATTATTTTGACTAACTGGCCCTTTTATTGCAAAATTTGATTTGCTAATTTCAGTCCTTCCTGCCTGCTTTTTCCCACCCTACCCCCAATGACATCTATGCTGATTGTGCTACTCACATTGATGAGAATCCTAAGTGTGTCTGCAGCTACTAGCAAGACAGCAGTGATAGAAAACTGGTGTAACATACATCTCCCTGGAGATGGGGGAAATGGGAATTAAATACCTGCGGCAGTAGTGTGTCCTATTTGATTCGTGAAACTCTACAGTTTTTTTATGTCCTTATTTTTCTTAAGGGCTGCTTTTAATTAACAAATTTAGCAATTATATAAATCGAAATGGTGCATACAGAGAACGCCAGTATTCTCAGTGCATGGGAGCATACTCTGTATTACGTGCAGAATTGTTGCTCATTATGTTGTTTACCTCTGGCAATCGTCCTTTCTGCATTTCTTTTTCTCAGGCGGCAGCTTCTCTATGACTGTGTTGCCTGGAGTATTAAGATATGAAAAGGTAATCCTGTAACAGTTGGGATTCAGTAGCTATACAGAAAAAGAAGAAAAAAAACCCCATACCTACTATGCTCAGAGCAAAGCCTAAACTCTGTAATTAAGATAACACTTCATTTGACAACTGAACACGAGCCAGCTCTTCAGTCATTTTGGAGCTGGTATAGTTCCACCAATTATTCTAAATCTCTCGAGTCGCCAGATATTGTTGCACTTCTGCTGTCTGGCAGGACACCAGTGATGCTGATCTATGATCAAACCAAACAGGAAGAATTAACAGCAGTGTAACTGGTACATTCTCCATCCACCAGAATTAATCACAAGTGCAAATGAGAACATCTGACCTTTGAAGGTCTCTTCTAACCCAAAACATTTTATGATTCTGCGATTGTGTCTGCAGAGTAGACCACATTTAAGGAGCTCTTTTACTGCATGAGAAGGTGGAAGGGCTCCATAACAATAAGACTAAACTGATTGATTCTCACATTTTTGGAGTAATGTTTTTAGAAGCTATAACTTCTGTATTGTGTTCGTGCTTATAAATGCATACCTGGAGTTTTTCATGCCAGAGAGCACGATCTTCCTTCCTCTTCCTTGGACCAGAATTCCGATTTGTGCTGAATTTGAACATATTGCTGCCTTGTAGTGTTGCACATACAAGACATGGTATCTCACACTTGGAAAACTGTTTACAGGAGGGACCTTGCAGATTTTTCTGCAGCTGAAATAGTGTTGTCTATGTGAGATATGTGCTTGACAATGTGGTTCTTAAGTAAGGTTCTATCCCAGGGTACAAATGTCCCTGTAACAGCTCTCAGATTTGCTGGTGTTAATGCTCAGCCCTCTTAAAAAAAAGAATATACTATAATCCTAAATTCTTCCCTCTCCCTCCCTCTTATTACGACCAGAGTTGTACTGGTGAGAGAGAGTAGAAGGAAGACTGAGATGCCTTCAAGTGCTCTGGTGAAATTCTGTTCTATATAATTAACTTCTAAATGCTCTCATACTGTTTGGGTTTGTTGCTTGATATTTCCTTTCACTAGAAGCTGTTTGTTCAGATATGGTTTTGGAGTTGATGAAACAAACCTTCAGCTGGTGTCAAATGTTTTCTGTTAAGGGGCTGCCAGCTGACACTGCTGTCCACTGCTCTCCTGTCTTTGTTGACACACCACGTAAGCAGTGAGCTAGCTGACTGTTTTCCTTACAGGGTTTCACAATACAAAGTCCTTGACATAAGCACACTTTGTCCTAATTTATGAAGTTGTTTTATAAAGCAAAATTAAGCGCCTGTTTTTAAACCACATAAAAGGGGATAGAAATCGTATGATCTGCAGGTCTGTAAAGGGAGACTGTAATGTAATTTAATGTAAAAGCACAATGTTTTGGTGTCCTAGTTTGACTTAGAACAGAAGTAATTCTATTCAGTGATTTTACTTTTCAGCTCAGTCTAACTAGCTGCACTTTCTGCAGTTAATGGCATATTTGTACAGGCTGTGGCTGCTTCTACAAACAATAACACTTCATGTTTACAGTGACTACCAAGGATTGGGATGCGGAAGACCCCTTAATTGTATTTTCTCCTCATAGAACCAAAGTCACAGCTAAATCTTTTGTCCTGCAGTGAGGGGTGCAGTTAGATACAGACTGCACCTGCGGGGAGGAACAGGCAGGACAGGTGACCTTACACTGACCAGTGAGGTATTTCTATTCCATATATGTGATATTTGGTATAAAGCTGAGGCTTCACAAGAGTAAATTTCTTTTCTTTGATGGCCTCTGTCCCTATCTGTGTACTCCTGAATCCAATTATGGAGTCCAGCTCCTGCATCCAGTTCCCGTCTACCACTAAGTCCAGTCTTGGACCTCCAATTGCCTGCTCACAGCATCAGTGGTAGCAGTGACATAATTACCACCAGAGTCTAGGGTTTCATTTCATTACTATTATTATCACTAAAGCAGTTTTCATTTTCTTTCCCAGTCTGTAAGCCTCTCAGTGGGGAGTAATTCCTTCTCCTTTTTTGGGTAGGGAGAGGTATTAGTAGAGAGCGTGTGTCACTCATGTAGTGGCTGGCCCATCCCTAACATTTGGTGGCTTTATTCAACAAAAAGGGTTTGGTATGACCAGAAGAAAGCATTTCATTGTCCTTTGCAGTCAAATAACTCCTCTCTTCTGGGTTTTGTGTCATTAGATGGTATACTCTGATTTTTTTAAATTGGATTTGGAGGCATTGAATAATTTCTTTGATAATAAGTGTTTTTATAAATTAAAAAATGACATTGCTTTACAACTTAATTTTTAAATATATGAATCACAATCTCACAGATGGATCCTGAAAAGTTGAGGATGGTGTCATTGGGGATAAACACAGAGCTAAATCGTGTATGGAAAAACTTGTTGCTTCAATGTATGATCGTGTTGTCCTTTCTTTCATCCTTTATTTAGAGTGGCATTGCCTTTCAAGCTAAATACGTAAAGTAGCACTCACTATGAAAACAAGTTTTCACAGCTCTGCTCTAGGGTACTGAAAGGTTTATTTATACGTTATATCTCAAAATCTTGCATCTGAGGCTGGAGCCCTGCCATCTGTGGTTAGCTGAGCATTAAGAAGACTGCTGCCAATACAAGTGTGCTAGATGGCTTGGAAATTATCTGATAGAAATATGAGAGAAACATCTCTGATATAACTAGAGCTCTGGATTAAAAGTGTGTGTTATGTTTCCATTACTTATATGCTTGCTCTTTAATGTTTCCCTATTTTAAACCTTCTGTAGCTCTGAGAGGCTGTTTCCCCACATCCTCTTCTTCCAGCCAAGTAAATGCCAAATAAATGGAGCTTTGCATTATTTTGGAAAGTTAGTTCACAGATTGAGCAGTGAAAAAAAAAAAAACAAGCCATTTTAGCATTGGACACATCCTGAAATGCAGAGCAAATAAAAAGTCAGGTTTTACATCAGTCTGAAGGTCAGCAGCAGATGCATTCAAGTCAGGGAGATTGTGGCTGAGGGACACTGTAAGGACTGCCACTTTGCAAAGATGCCAACACATTGTAAGTGTATTAGCTTTAACACTACAGGAACATGCAGGCATCTCGTTTTGGTGAGAGGTACACAGCATGGTGTCATCCTGTCATCTGGCTGAAAAATGAATCACAATTTCTGTACGTGTCTGAGAGTGTTTGCCATGAGGCTCTGGTAAGACGCTGATGGCTAATGGAGTTTAAAAAAGCACTGACTTAGTCATTTTCCAGTGCCGGGTCGCAGCATTTCACAGCACCGTAATACGTGCGCATATAGACTAGGGTGGCACATGCTTGTTTTTAGACTCCTGTTCAAAAAGTGAAGTGCAGAAGTGCTTTAAGATGTTTAACTCCATTATGCGTATTCTGTACCATATGGTAACTATTTTTATGTCTTTTTTCTATGTTTTTATTATTTTCAGAAAAACCTCTCTGGTTTCTGCTGGAAATATCCTAAGATCATAGAACGGATAGAGAAACAGGAGACAAAAATGGCCACTAGCTTGATCTGACAAAAAGTACTTGAACACTGTGTGTAGTCACTCATACTAGTCATATAATTTTTTTGTGCTCAAAAAAGTGCTGGTACACAGGTGTGGCAGTTGGGTCCATGTACTCACAGATAAAGGTGATCGGAGAAATCAAGCATAGTTTTGTTTAGTGTAGCATCAGTGTTGGTATTTCTAGCATGCAATCATTGTTTCATGGTCTCTTCCTCATAAGTAATAGAAATTAGCCAGTTGAAACCATTAAGGTAGACATAATCTGATAGTTTAAAGAAAAATAAATCACTTGTGACAAATGGAACCTGTAGCATAGTAGAAGGAATCACAGAATAGTTGGTGTTGGAAGTGAGCTCTGGAGATTGTCTAATCCAACCCCCCTGCCAGGGCAGGTTTACCCAGAGCAAGTGGCACACAAACTCATCCAGGTAAGTTTTGAATGTCTCCAGAGAAGCAGACTCCACAACTTCTGTGGGCAGCCTGTTCCAGTGCTCTGCTACACTCAAAGTAAAGAAGTATCTCCTCATATTTAGATGGAACTTCATGTGTTCCAGTTTGTGCCTGTAAGCACTTGTCCTGTCAGTGGTCACCACTGAGAAGAATGAGGCCCCATCCTCCTGACACCTACTTTTTAGATATTGGTAAGATGCCATGTCAGTCTTTTCCAGGCTATACAGACCCAAGTCTCAGCCTTTCTTCATAAGAGGTGCTCCAGTTCCCTAATGACTGTTGTACCCTCCACTGGACTCTCCAGCAGTTCCTTTCTGGAACTGAAGAGACTAAAACTGGATACAGTACTCTGGATGCAGCCTTGCCAGACTAACAGGGAAGCATCACCTCCTGGTCACACTCCTTTTAATGCACCCCAGGATACCATTTGCCTTCTCAGTCACAGGAGCACATTGCTGGCTCATGGTCATCCTATTGCCTACCAGAACTTACAGGTTCTCTTCTGGTGGAGCTGCTCTCCAGCAGGTAATCCCTAACTGGTGCATGGGTTTATTCCTCCTCAAATGCTGGACCTTACATTTGCCCTTGTTAAACTTCATTCAGTTCCTGTTTTCAGGCCTAGCTTTTCAGCCTGTCCAGGTGTTACAGCCTTCTGCTATGCCAGCCATTCTCAGACTTGCTGATCCAGATCGTTGGTGAGTATGTTGCACAGCATTGCACCCACTACTGACCTGTGGGGGACATTAGCTACAGGGCTCCAGCTGGAGCGCATGCTGTCGCTAACAACCCTTTGAGCTCTGTCATTAAGGCAGCTCTTGTTCCACCTCACTGTCCACTCATGTAACCCATGCTTGCTGAGCTTCCCCATGAGGATATTATAGGAGACAGTGTCAGAAGCCTTGCTGAAGCTGAGGTAGATGACATCCACTGCTCTCCCTTCATCCTTCTATCCAGTCATGCATCATAGAATGCTATTGGATTGGTCAAGCATGATTTTACCTTGGTGAATCCACGCACACTACTCCTAATATTCTTCTTTTCCTCCATGTGTGTAGAAATTACCTTCAGAATGAGCTTTCCAGGTGTGGAAGGCTCACAGTCCTTAAGCACCTCTCCTGCTCTCCTCTTCCTTTCAAAGAGAGAGAGATTGTGACTTAGCAAACAAATCTGCCAGTTCCCTCAGCAGTCATGGAGGCATTCCATCAAGGCTCATGACATTGTGGGTGAACTGTTCATCTGATTGTGCTCAACCAAGGAAGTTCTTCCTTTTCCAGGTACTGGGATTCCTGAAAGCCAGACTTATCAGTAAAGACTGAAGCAAAGACATTCAGAAACTCCACCTTCTCTGTATCCTCTGTCACCAGAGCACACTCCTCATTCAGCAGTAAGACCACATTTTCTCTAGACTTCCTTTTGCTGAGGATGTACTTGAAGAAGCTCTTGTTGTCTTTTATAGCTCTTAACAGTTTTAATTCCAAATAGTCCTTAACCCTTCCTCATTGCATTCCTGCATACTCTGACCAGTGTTCTGTCAGAGTCTCTTTCCATATTCTGGCAGCCAGTCTTTTTTTTTCCACATCATGTAAATTTCTTTCTTCCATTTGAGTTTTCCCAGAAGCTCCTGCTGATCCATGCAGATCTCCTGCCTCTGCTGCTTGATTTTTGCTTACAGGGATGCACCAATCTTGAGCTTGGAGAAAGCTTTTGGGCCCCCCTACCTTCTAGATCCCTAGCCCATGGAATTCCTCCAAGTAGGTTTCGAGTTTAAAGATGTTCTGTATGTTGATGGATTCAAAATGAACTATATCGACATATCAAAAAGCTAGATATTGGCATTGATGGAGAACTGTCAGTGTAGACATTGGGAAAAGGAGGAAAAGTTTTGAACTTAAAATGATCCATTTGTATGTGAACCAAAATAATTAACATTTTCTGTGGAGGGGGAAGACGGTAAAATACGTTTTAGTTTTGTCCTCAGATTCACGTTACAAGTGAGAAATGGCGTGTTGCGTTAGTAGTCATCTCCATGCGTTTCCAAAGAAAAGGAAAAGGCAAGTTCTGGTTGACAGTCATTTGGATTTTCATTTCTTATATGTGCAGAAGTCACTGAAGCAGAGTTTTTTGAACTTGTATGGAAGAAAAGTCACATTAGTCTGTGACTCCCGTACACTGAATTACCGCATGACCTCTCTTTTACTTTTTCTGTTCTGCAGCAAAAGATATTGAACATCTGAGGATTTCTTTTCCCCCTCCAAATTTACATGTCAATAAAACAGTATTATGCACAGAGGAGCAATGAAAGAACACAGAAGTTAATTAATCTTAAGATTACACAAGGCTGAAATGTAATTTTAGAAACTGCTCCAAGTTTCCTGAATAATTCTATTATCCCAGGAAGAAGAAAGAAATCCTAGCTCTTTTCAGCTTTAATCTCTAGTATCAGTAAGGAATAAGTTGTTTCCTCTCTTTGAGCAGCAATTTCCCAGCCATGTGGTCCAGCAGGCTCTTGGCAAAGAGCTCTGTTGCCCCTGTCCCATATTGCCTCTCTTAGCAAAAAGCACGGAGCAGTAATCCTTATTTTCCTTCCTGTGATGTTCAGGGCAGCATCCACAGCATGTCAGTGGCGGGAAGCAGAAGTGAGGTTCATGTGTGTGTGGTATGTCCTCTCCCCTTCTGGCCCCTGCTGTGTTCCTATGCGTTGTATGGTTTATGTGATGTGTCTGCAGAGACCAGGACTGTGGAAACACTTTATATGCCTCCTCTTCCACATTACAGACAGTAGAACCTTCATTCCTATGTAAATGAATAATGATAGTGATACCTGCTTAGACAAAGTTGACTGTACCACTGGTGCATTCAGAGAAGTTGTTCTCATGGAATAGGATCTTAATTTGTGTCTCCCAGTTGCCTGCAGGAGGGACTGGTGTCCTTGATGAAGTTCTTTAAACTTGCATGGTAGAAAATAAAAGGTGGCATCGTTCCTACCTAGGAACAGCATGTGGCAGTCACCTAATACTGTTACTTTCTCTAAGGGGGGCAGTCCTATCAAGTCCATCACATTAGTTTAGCTGGTAGTGAATTTCAGGTGAGCGGCTTTCTTAGAGGAACATGAGGAATACAAAGGCACAGCACGTTCTTTTGAAAGAAATCTTTACTTTTCCTGTGTAGAATAAATGATGCCCCCTATTAAAACACTTGCCTGAGAAAAGTCTTCTGTGGGTGAACAGGGATGAGAAGATTTTTGCCAGCTTGTTAGAAGCAAGCATACTAATGATAAACTAAGATAGTTTTAATAATTTTTACTACATCTTCTTAAGGAAGAAATGTAACCAAAAGCACTGGCTTGTCGTGTGGGAGGAGGTGTTTTCTTTTAGCTGAGAATTCTTATTTCCAAGGCTGCACATCAAGGGAGTTTTCACTTCAAAGCTGTCTACACTGAGGAATAGTAACATCTAATGAAACCCATAGTTAAAGCCTCGACTATCAGATCATAAGTGAGTTGGTATAATAGCGCCTGCAACCGTTGCGCATCCTCTTTGATTTATTTCATTTTTGATCTTTACTACCTGCTGGACCAGCATAGCCTTGTTCACCCTGTTTCTTGCTGTTCTCAAATTAACCAATATACCAAACAAAAATACATTAGCAATCTGCACTAATCTGTACATGATCATTATTTGGGCTCAAAAGAAAAGAAAGGGATAATAACTGATGAGCTGTCTGGAAAAAATGAGCCTCACACAGAAGAAAAAGATCAAGGCTGCATTTTCAACTTGAATAAATTCCTGTCAGTTTAAGAATACAGCTTATTATTCAACGTCCTACCTGTACTTTCCCGGTATTTTACCTAAAGACTCTTATTTTAACAGTTGATACTTCTGGGAAAATAGTGTTTCAAAATGCTGTTGTTCTCTAGGTTTGAAAATAAATTGTCTAAGTATTAATTGTATTTGTGAACTTCTGTTTCCTTTCTTTCGTTCTCGTGTTCTCACCCCTGGTAAAATGCATTTATTTGAGTTTTCTTAAATAACAAAAGGTGAATAAAAACCCACAAACCACAAAACCCCAAACAACCAGGCTCTTGAGAATGGAAGCTGGGTTTACAGAGGTTTTAGAATTACCTAGGTAGTCTGTATGTAAATCACATATGTTATCCATTTACCGTTATTAACAGAACAATACAGAAAAACCTCCAGGGTGCTGACGTATTATGAACCCATCTGCCATCTGAGACAGTCCGTACATGAAGAAATTAGTTTGGTTTATGGAGGTGTAGACTGAAGATTAGTAGCGTCCTGCCAGTTCAACGTGTTTCTCTCTGTTTGCCTTTATAAATCTTCAGGTGATTCATAAGAATTTCTCACGCTCGTGCAGTACCGGCTTGTTCTATACTAACCTGCCTGTTTAGGAAGGTGGTGACTGGAACACTTAAGCAGCCAAATCTCAGCCCAGGCCAGGGGCTCAATCAACTGTCAGCTGGGGGGAAGATTTTTGTCTTAGGATTATAGACAAAGGTTTGCTAAGACAGTTAAGGGACAGGAGCACCTCACAAGGAAGGAAAGGATAAGAGAGCTGGAACTGTTTATCCTGCAAGGCTCAGGGGTAAGCTTATGAATATGTGGAAATATCTGTCACATAGGATAGTGTTATGAAAACGGAGCAGACTCTTTGGTAACGTCCAGTGACAGAACAAGAGGCAGGGGGTACAAACAGAAACAGATGAACATAAAGAATGGGTTGGTTTTTTACTAGGGGTGACGAAGCACTGAGGTCTAAACCACACATTTAAATGTCACTGTGAGAATTAAGTTCTTGATCATTATGGCAGTGAGGCAACAGTTTGCTAGCAACTTTTTGGATACTATTCTGTTTCCCGTATCCAGAGAACTCGACCTCCATGCCATGCAGCAATGTGGTGCATAGGCGTGATGCAATTATACAACCTGGCTCAGGAACCATGTAGTCAGTTATCACAGGAGGCGTACAGCTTCATCTGCCAGCTGACTGATGAGACCTCTTAGCAGAGTGCTCTGAAGAGAACTTAGTTCATTTAGCTACACTGCACGATTTAGTCAAGATGCATTTAATTTAAATAAAGAAGATACTTAGATGTTGCAGTTTGTGATAACATTAATTCTCATTTAGGTGAGGATTGGACCAGTGCAATGTTACTCACAGTAGGTCTGGTCCAATCCAGTGAACATGGATTTTAAAAAAGATTCTCAACAATTTGAGAATTTGATCAACAATAATTTTTGTCCCCACAAAAAGCTGAGAAATATGTTAGAGTCCTAACCATTATGTAGTTACAGCGGGAATTGTTTGAGTTATGTAGAGATATCTTTAGCCTAGTACAAGGTTTTGCCTTAGAAATACCAGCTACTCGATCTAAAGCTGAGAAATATGTTAGAGTCCTAACCATTATGTAGTTACAGCAGGAATTGTTTGAGTTATGTAGAGATATCTTTAGCCTAGTACAAGGTTTTGCCTTAGAAATACCAGCTACTCGATCTGTTTCACTACCAAGTTATTTTTCTTTTGAAAAAGCTTAGGCTATTTTTCTCTAAGTACGTGTTGTTTCAGAAACAGATTAAAGGGAATTGATTCATTCACTGAACACCTCATTTATTTGAAGTAATTATGTGAAAAATTTCAGGAAGAATATTCACTATAAAATGAGTCAGTAGTATGTCCTAATGTTTATGCATAAATGAAGCTTTGTCTCAATAAATTAGAGCCTGGAAAGCTATAATCTTAATAAACCCCACAAATGACTTTGCTAGTGACTGTTAAACTGGAAGTGTTATCCACTCCAGAGGGAAAGAATTGTTTTCATACTTTATTTTGGAATATCACAGTAATTGTAAAGACATTCTTTTTGTTGTAATCAGTTACACAGTTGTATTTAAGAAGAGCTGTGATCCATTTTGTGTTAAAATTGAATAACTTTGGAAAACAGATATCCAGTCATCAAATATTATTAAATAAATGCACCCAGAATCATTCAAATAACTAATAAGATTGAAACCACACTATTTATTTATCAAATTATTTTTATATAGGGGAACAAAACATATGAGTATTTTATCGTAGTGGATATAGAGACTCTTAAGGCCATGTGCATGATATCTCTTGGTAAAGGATAAGGCACCTGAAACAAAGGCGAGAGGAGCTTTACAGTTTTGATTTTCGTTTTTTAAGCACCTGAGCAGGTAGACTCTCTTAAATACCTGTAGGGTCAATGGACACAGTTGCAGCTAAGAGGTTAACAGTTGTAGTGGTTTAATACCTTATTAGCATCTCATGCGGGCATGATGCCTGAATGAGTGCTCTTTAATAACTGCATTTCTAAGTCAGGCAGATCAGTTGCCTTCATTGCTGGCCATTTGTGTTTACTGAGGTCAGAATCCCTAAAAGGTCTTAAACCGCATCATTCTCTTACTCTTTATTGGGGGGTGTGAATTCTGTATGGGATTATTCATATATTGTGAAGAGAAGTTTCCACTGAGAAGTGAACATGGAAAATTTATGCTGGGACTTCTAAACTGTGTTCTCATGAATAGATACCCAAGTGAGCATATCCTAATGTGAAGTGGAATTCCCAGACTGCCAGCATTTCAATATCTGGATTTCTCAATATCTGGATACAGTCTTGGATAGGGTTTCTCTCAAGTTCCCAAATGTGGGATGGGAGCACAGCCCAAGCTATTAGTATATCATTAAATTGTTGATTGAGGCATTTTTTTCTCCAAATACTTTGGGTATTGGGTAATTACCCTCCACACACACATTCTGGTAAACTGTCTGGGTTTGGAAGATTTTTCAGAGTGCCACAGAGCAATCTTACCTTGAGGAAGGATTTTTTTAAAACATATCAACCATTTTGATAAGAAAGTGTGTGTTGTTTTTCACTGTGAAATTCTAATTTGAAGAATTAGGATCCTGAGAGCTATGGCAAAACTACCAGCAAGTGAAAGAGTAGTTTGCAGTGGTTAGGCACCCACTTTGCATTTAAAGCCAATGACAAAAACACAGAATCACACAGAATCGCAGAACATTTGGGATTGGAAGGGACCTCAAAAGATCATCTAGTCCAATCTCCCTGCCACAGCAGGATCACCTAGACCAAGTCGCACAGGAACACGTCCAGGTGGATTTTAAATGTCTCCAGGGAAGGAGACTCCACAACCTCCCTGGGAAGCCTGTTCCAGTGCTCTGTCACCCTCACTGTGAAGAAGTTCCTTCTCATATTTATATGGAACCTCCTATGTTCCAG
>JAOXOE010052570.1:0-34557 GCA_028565055.1 Phoeniculus purpureus | reverse complement strand
AGAAGACTCCACAACCTCCCTGGGCAGCCCCTTCCAGGTCTCCGTCACCCTAACGGTGAAGAAGTTCCTCCTGATTTATACAGAACCTTTGTTTTCCAGCTCACACCCACAACTCACAGAACCACAGAGCCACAGAACATTATGGATTGGAAGGGACCACGAAAGATCATCCAGTCCAATCCCCCGCCACAGCAGGACACCCCAGATCAAGTCTCAAATCCACCCTCAGGGATGAGTTTTATCACCACATTTGGATGTGAACCGCAGTTCATTCTGAAAACGACACACTGTATTTTACCATGGGGGTCTTACGGCTGTATGTTTTCAGTAGTCTTCTCCTGTGGCCGTTGGATAACAGAAAGATTGTTCTGAGTTGTAGTTCAGAGCACCTTTGAACAATCTCTGGAGAAAAGCCTTCCTTCTCCACTGATGGAGATGTCACCTCAGAAACTTATTTCCATTGGATTTAGCCGTAGTCAACACCAATTTGATCTGACAGCACTATGAAGGCATCAGTGTCCTCATATGCATAAGATACTTAATACCCAGCAAAGATCATTACCTCTGAGATTGAAGCAGATTAAGGCCAGTGCCTTTCCTGAAATGTCTACTGAGGTGAAATAAAAAATAAAAATGTAAAATTCTCACCAAGACAATTTTTTAGGTATTTCCTACTCAGTTTGACAATCTTGTTTCTTTAAGTTTATAGACTTCACTTATTATTCCAAGCACTGGAACAGGCTTTCCAGGGGTGTTGTGGAGTCTCCTCCTCTGGAGAAGTTTAAAACCCAACTGGGTATGTTCCTGTGCAACTTGGTCTTAGTGATCCTGCTCTGGCAGGGAGGTTGGACTGGATGATCTTTCGAGGTCCCTTCCAGTCCCTAATGTTCTGTGATTCTGTGATTTGTTTTGTTTTCTTCTTCCTTTCCTCTCATATTAATGTCTCTAAAGATTTTTATCCAAATTCTTCTGGACTTGACGTCTTGTTACCTTTTCCATCCTCTCCAACCTTTTGTTTCTCTCACATTTTTATCAATACATTTTGTTCTTTTCTGTGCCATAAAACAGAAAGAAGGGAAAAAGAATAGCTGGATCAGGTTATTTTTTTAATGCTAAGGTCATTTGCTATGCAAATATCATTGGTAATTAGACGGCAAGGTCTCTGAGGACTCACGCATTTGAGGAATACTTGATTTGACTGCAGCCCTGCTTCAGCCCTCCAGGCTTAACTGTGAACAACAATTCCTATCAGAGGTCTGTGGGCTACAAACTGGCGTTGCAGCTACCAGCAAGGGATGATATACGAGCAAAACGAGGGAGCGGCAGCAAAATCTCTTTACTGCTTCCTTCTCAAGCTACTTCTTAAGATACATATAGCACCAGGCAAATAGATTTCTTAGCACTATTATCAAAAATGTATGCGCTCATGAGGCAGTAAATATATTTTCACTTCAATGGAGTGTCAAAATAAAGTTTTCTTTGTTTATTTATGAGAAAGATAAGCGTGAAAAAAATTCCTTGCTTTCCTAGGTTCTGCTGAAGTCAATGGGAATTGAGAAAACCCAGCACCTGGTGGCTATTACTGCTTTTCTTGTTATTTTATCTTGCCCTCCCGGCCTGCTCTTTTGATTGTCTCTGTATCTTGCAACTGTGAGCAGGACGTTAATGTGTTATGACATACTCATCACATCGCACAGGAAGAAATGACTTCTCTTGAAGATCAGACCTGCCGTATAATTGCCCGTTGACTATAACAAATCAACGTAAATGATTCCTTGTAAATACACAGACAGCATGCATCGACTACATACAAGATCATGTGGGCACATCTGTGTGTTGGGAACAATAAAATGAAATTAGAGTGGCAGGGAAATGATAGCTGAGGTATTTCAGACATAAAGTATTTAAAAGAGATTACTGTTTTGAGCAGGTCTTACGTCTTCCCCCCTTCCTCTTCGCTGCATATCAGGCTTCTCTGCATCTAACATGCCCAGGTCTGCCATAGCTCACACGTGCACACACACGCACACACATGCACACACACACACACACACACACACAAACATTTCTCCTGAGGGAAGGCTTCAACTTTGTGGCCAAACTGAAGAAAGCATGTCAAGAGGCTGTCGGAAAAACAGCAGCTTCTTTCCTGCAGTTGTTTTTGGACTCTGTCCAAAATTCACCCTGACTGCCTTTTACTCCTGACACATTTTCCCTGCGGAGTCAAACATACTTTATTTATTTATTTTCTTAGGTTTTCTGGGTTTTTTTAAAACAACTGGCAGATTTTATCTTGTTCACCTCCACGGCTCGTCTGGAAGTCCAAGATCCAAAGAGCAGTGACTATATTCATGTCGATATTAAATAAGCATGGCATTTAAAGACAACTATGGGCAACTTTTTCTTTTGATGCTATCTTGGGATTTTCTTTTTCTTAAAGGGTTTTATATAAGACATCAAATAGTTATGAGGAATGTGGCTGTGCTTTTTATAACACAAGAAAGGTTAAGAGCAGAAATCTTTATAGACATTGTAAGAAGTTCCAGGGGAACAGAAAGCTCTGTGGACTCAGAAGATGGATTTCACCTTCAAGACTAGGATTCAAGTTCGCCAGAGGAATCTCAAAGTAAGGAGTGTTTTGATCTCAGCTCAGTTCTTCAGGGCTTTGTGTGTGTTGGTTTCTCAGAAAGAACTACATTTTGCATCTAACCTAAAGAGGTTAGTTCCCTATAGATTGAAATTCAAATGGCAGGGAAAATACCTAAGGCTTCTCTGCATTTTGAACCCATCCAAAGTTTCTGGGAGAATTCACCTGCTTCCAGGTATATGAGCTTCATGAACTGTTTTTACTTGACTTTGGTGCCGATTCTCTTTTTTCGGTGTTTAGTTGTTCAGTCTGTTCCCAGCTCTCCTATGTTGCATCCAAAGAAGGTGCACAGATACCCAGAGTTTGAATTTTGGTGTAAGAAAGAAAAGAATGAAAGCAAGCCTTGTGTAGGCAGATCACAATCCTGGACAGAAGAGGTGTCCTTTTGAGAAGGAACTGTAGCTCAGTGAGTTGGGTCCATTAAAAGAGAGTGCAGAGCCAGTTCATGGAAGCAGAACTGAGTCTTGAAAGTCAACTGTGGACCTACAGACCGACTGAGGTAGTAGGGACAACACACTGCATGTAGTGTATTTTAAAAAGAATTTAAAAGAATAGTAGGCTTGGAGGAGAATATAAAGAGAACTTGAGTCAAACTATGAAGAAGGTATGGAGCAAGCATAGTGTTAAGAAAACAAACATTACTTACCAATTTTTTATTCAAGGAGAACGTTAAATATAAACACAAATACATCAAACAGATGTGAAAAAGTGATCCAACTTCTTGGTCCTCTGAGTCTATCCTCGAGTACAAGATACTCACATTCATATTCATGATTCTCATTTACATTTCTGTTTGTCAATCCTTTAATGTGAAAAGATTAGGAAAGGACAGGTTATTCATGTGGTTTAATAGTTCTGAACTTCCTTCTTGGTTTTCTTCTGATGTTCTTCTCAAAGCAAGGCAGCACCATGTCAGATGTGCATTTTCTCTTCCTCATTTCTAACTTCAATTTTCATTGACAAATGCTGAGGAAACAGAGAAGGTAGGAAACAACTGTCTTCAGATGAACATAGGCTCTCATTGAGGGTCGGAACTAGATGATTTTTAAGGTCCCTTCCAACCTAAACTTTTTATGAATTTTTATTGACATGCTTCAATGTATCCAGTCCAGTGACTAACAGCAACTCTATTACGTGTGATAAATCATAAAGACTGTGTCACATATATCAGTGATATTTAAATATTTCAGCAATTTTAAGCTATAAATGCGTGGTATGGTTGGCAATCTGGAAGGAAGGGATGACATCCAGAAGGAGTGACATCCATATCTGGATTGGGGCAATCCCAAAAACAAATACAGACTATGTTGAGAGATTCTCTGCAGGGGAGGATTTGTCAATGCTGGCTGATGAAAATGTGGACATGAGTCAACAACGTATGAGTGCAGAGAAGGCAGACAACTGTATCCTGTGCTGCATTAAAAGACATGACCAGAAACTGGAAGTAGATGGTTTTCCTCTCTACTTTGTTTTGGTGAGACGTCACCTGCAGTTCTGTTTCAGTTTCTGGAGCCCCTAACACGAGACAGACATGGCAATGATTTAGATTGGATGTTAGAAGGAAGTTCTTTTCTGAGAGGGTGGTTAGGTACTGGAATAGATTGCCCAGGGCGGTGGTGGTATCACCATCCCTGGAGGTGTTTAAGGAACGAGTGGATGCTGCACTTAAGGATATGGTCTAGCAGTTAGATAATAGGATAATGGTTGGACTCAATGACCCTGGAGGTCCTTTCCAGCCATGATGATTCTGTGGTTCTGTGCTTTTGGAATGGATCCAGAGGAGGGCTACAAAGATGGTTAGAAGTTTGGGAAACCTCTCCACTGAGGACAGGCTGAAAGACTTGGGGTTGTTCAGCCTGGAGAAGAGGAGGATCTGGTGTGACCTTATTTTGTCTTTTCAATACCTGAGAGAGGCTGGGGAGGGAGTATTTACAGAGCTTGCAGTGATAGGATGAGAGGTAATTGCTTCACTGAAAGCATGAAGATCTAGATTGGAAATTAGGAAGAAAATCTTTACTTCCTCACTGTTCCTAGAGAACAGGTTTCCTAGGGATTTTGTGAGTAGTCACTCACCGGATGTGTACCAGGCCATGTAAAATGGGACTTTAAGAAACCTGGTTTAGTGGTAGGAGTTTCTGCCCATGGTAGAGGGGTTTGAACTAGCTGACTTTTAAGGCCCCTTTCAGGCCCAGGTGCAGAGGACGGCAGCTAAGCTGGTGAAGGGTCTGGAGAATAAATCTGATGAGGAAAGACTGAAAGAGCTGCGGCTATATAGTTTGAAGAAGAGGAGGCTGAGGGGACCTTCATCACTGTTTACAACTACCTGAAAGGATATTGTGGAGAGGTTGGTTTTGTCTCTTCTCACAAGCAATTAGTGATAGAACAAGAGGGAGTGGGTCCAAGCTACAGAAAGGGTGGTCAGACACTGGAAGGAAGTAGTTGAGTTGCCATCCCTGGATGTGTTTAAAGATTGTTTGGATGAGATGTTAAGGGATGTGGTTTAGGAGTGAACTTGTAAGATAGAGTAGACGATTTGATTTGATGATCCCAGGGGTGTTTTACAACCAGAGCGATTCTGTGATTCTGTAAACAAAAGCCGAAGATTCTCCTTTTGGACTGATGTGTAACATGCTAATGTCTGCATGTAGACTAAATTTTAGCTGCTTTTATGGGGAATCTGAAGAGGCATTTAGAGGACAAAATGTACGTCTTTGCTATGGGATAAGCTGTACTACTCTCTAGACCCTTCTGGTTGCCTTGGTTCCAGACCTGTTTCTCCTTGGAGAAACAAAATGCATGTGAGTGGACTCTTACAAATGACAACATCTAAATTTAGCTACTCCACCATGCAAAAGGGATCACAGCTTTTTACAGTCTGAGGTGTGATACCCAGTGCTAAATAAATTTACCTTAGCATGGACATCTAGTCCCACTTGAGAATGTGTGACAGGCATAGAGTCATACAAGGATTGAACCTTAGTTTGGAAGGCACCTCGAGGTCCAACATTTCTTGGCAAGGAGACAGGATAAATAGCTATGGGAAGCCAAGGACTTTTTGAGGAGGTGTTTGATGGATAAGTGAGATTTTCTAGAGCAGCTCACATGTGCAAAAACAACTGAATCAACTTCCAAATGACTAAGCTGTAGTCAATAAAATGTTGAGTACAAGTGTGGAAATAGAAGCGAGTACCCACCACAAAACAAAGAAAATTGCCAAGGAATGATGCTCAGTTCTGGCTCTGGAAAATTACATTAGTTCTTATTAACAAAATAATCATTAGTCCCTGATTATGAACACGAGCTTCACTTAATAATGAAAACACGATCTTTTCAACATGTGCTGTGTCAGAGGCAATATTAAGTTGAGAAGAAAGATGGTCTGGGGGTTACCATTTTCATCCTGGGACTTAGAAAATACAGATTTAATTGCCATCTCTGCCACAGATTCCTCATACCCCTCTTTTATTAACCGCATTGCTCTAGACTCAAGTGTACCTAGTCATGTTGTGCTTTAAATTCTTTGTCCTTTAGTTGTACCATCCCAGCAGTTAGAAAAACAATTACTATTTTAATTGTTCTCTGTTTATCATGTCTACTTTACTTGCAAACCCCTTTGCTTGGGCTCTGTGTCTCAAGTCCCAGATACAGAGTGTTGTTATCTTTTAATGGCACCAGTCACCCTGTCTTGTAGGGCTGTACAGATACATCTGTAATGGAATAACTTGTCCATATCTGACAGCAGTGATTTTCTGATTTGGCAGACTGCTTCCAGCACAAGATGCAAGTCCTTCAATATAGCCCCTCTTGTGCCATCCATTCGAGATCTATCCAGTCTGGTGCTGGCACCATGCTTTCTGCACACACATAGAACAGGCTCACTATGTAATTACCCTGCTCAAAAAAAATCCCCATTCCTACCCAGATATAGCAGGTTTACTTTACTATCCTAGAAGGTTTCTCCTGTGGGCACGTGTGTATTCTTATCTTCAACCCACATGAAGATGGTCATTGTTGAGATGCTTTTCTCTACCCCTGTGAGTTATCATAAAGATGTGCATTTTAAACTCCTCAGAAATAATTTAATAGAAGAATTTTTATTTTTCTATCACTTTGTGGAATAACTGGAGATGGGTCTGCAAGAGAAAAATGATGGGATAACACCAAGCTATTAGAAACAGTTACACTGCTGTATATTCTGAGACAAGAACAGTTAAATGGATGAATGCAGGAGATAAAAAGAAAGCAGAAACTCTGAAATACTGTAATTGTTAACACAATGTAATGCAGATGTTGGCAAAATACTGTGTTCCTGGGGAGAAGTGAGTCAGTCCACACACCATCTGACCATTCGTTACACTGTGGAAAGCTTTGGAGTGCATTCAGTACAGCAAGCGCAGCACTGTTCTAGCTGATTAAGTTGCACCCTGTATTTCAGGCTCTCAAGGCCACAAGACAGAGATGCCAATTTTAACAAAAAGGTTTTTCTGCAGGAAGGAAGCAGGGTATTATTATATATTACACTTCTTGACAAAGCAACTGGAAAAAGTGCCTGCATTCTCCCTGACGCAGTGCCAGCCTGTTGGCTGGGTATGAAACGAAGGGATGTGGGGAATTTTCTCTCTCTTCACAGTATCTAGGAACAACGAAGCACTTTCTCCCACGTGAAAAACCCCCTTTGCAGCATGTTCCAGAATAAACCTTAGGTGGTGCCATGAAGTGGATAGAAAATAAAGCAAACTAAAGGATGACCATTCTGTACATTGGGTAGCTTGGATTAGGTTCAAACTTTGGACAGGTTTGAACAAAGTCCATCCATGTTATGGACTGAGGGAATGTCTTGATCTGTGATGTAGGTGCAGGTGGAAGGATGCAACACAGATCTTGGAAAGAGACTGATCGTTTTTGGTAGCGGAGACAAGATGCTTCCTTGTGCAAATGAAGGTGATCCTGCTGTGGTGGGAGGATTGGACTAGTTGATCTTTTAAGGTCCCTTCCAATAACTAACGTTCTGTGATGCTATGAAAAGGGATCGCAACATAATATTTGCTGAAGAAAAAAGTAGATAAAAAGAAGAACAACCACACTTAACCAGACGTTCTGTGATTCTGTATACAGGGGTGGAACTGTAATAGGAATGATGACTGAAGATTTCCTTCAGAAATCCTCAACAACTTAATGGACAAGAATGTACCCAAAAGAAAACCAGATTTGACTGTTTCCTTCTGTGGTGGGTGAAGACTTAAGCTGCCCTATTGCTCTCAGAATCAGAACAGCAACTCTTTCTTATCTTCCAGTTGGGTGAAAACATTGCCTTTTAGTTTCTGAATCTTAAAGGTTGAGACATATTTTCAAGTTATTGTTCTCAACACTGAGGACTGAGAAAGCGACACGAAAAGTGAGATACTGGTCTTTACTAACTTGTGTGGTTCCAAGAGCTAAAATCTCCCCACTCCAAAAGAACTTGCCCAGTAGCGTGAGTTGCAGTAAACAACATATATCCACCTCAAAGATTTTTCAAGGGTTTCTATAAAAGTTACCTTGATTTTATCAAAACACCAGGAAAGAAATCCTTATTATAATTTAAAAATATATGTTTTCTTTTAAGTTTGTGCTAGAAATTCTGATTCTGAAAACTAATCAGCTATGCGGTGTATTTTATCCAGATGACGTGTTAAGAATAAACAGTAAAAACTTTAATAACTCATAAATTTATCTTTTTTAATATAGATTTGTACAGAGCCCACTCTGTGGTAACCACACAATAAACAAAAATATTCCCTCCCAACAAATAAATAATAATAAACATCGCTCATGGTGTTCTCTGAACCTCTAAAGCACCCTGGCCTATAACAATCCTTTTTCCTCTGGCAACTGTTGCTCTAGTGATGCATTTCAACAGGCTGAAAGAACAGCTTACTCTTTTGACACATTTTTTGTAATATCTAGGATTGCTACTGCTTCAGCACTGTGTTATTGTAATACTTTATCAAAACAATGCCTGCCAGGAATTTACCTCCCAAGAGAAATTTTATATACTTCTTTTAAATGACAAGAAAGAAAGCCCAGTTTATAGAACTCCTTGGCAATCTTCACATAATCAGGGATGCCACGGAGCCACGATGGCCAGCAGCCTCTCGCTAGGTTATTTTATCACTTCATTGTAAAGGCACTGCTCAATTTTACAGAAGAGTCACTGAGGAAAAGAAGCTAAGACTTTAAAGTTTGGGAATATTTTTGAGATCTCAGATACCAAAGGCTTTTTAAGACGGTGAAAACAAGAATAAGCACATTAGTTTTCCCCATATTGTCAAACCGTATCTTCAGGAAACATAAGATTGTTCAGCCCTGGGACTCCTATGAATCCAGCTGTTTTCATTAAAAGGATTCATTGGAGTCCTTACCCAGACCTGATTTCTGTGCATTTAGGAACCATTGACAAACTTTTCTTCCACAGACTTCAACATTGTCCTGTCAGATGTTTTGAAACTTATTATCTACAGCCTGCCTTGGAAAGGAGTCACGCAGGTCTTACAAGTGGTTTACTACATCATATTTTGAATTCTGATCTTGTTAGTGCTCTTTGAGCCAGCAATGTGTTCTTGTGGCCAAGAGGGCTAACATCATCCTGAGGTGGATCAAAAGGGGGTGGTTAGCAGATTGAGAGAGGTTCTTCTCCCCTTCTGCTCTGCACTAGTGAGACCACATCTGGAGTACTGTGTCCCATTCTAGGCCCCTCTGTTCAAGAGGCACATGGAGCTGCTGGAGGGAGTCCCACGTAGAGCAAAGAGGATGATGAAGGAAGAGGAACACATCCCTTATGAGGAGAGGCTGAGGCAGCTGTCTCTTGAGCTTGGAGAAGAGGAGACTGAGGGGTTTTGTCATTAATGTCTAGAAATATGTGAAGGGTGGGTGTCAGGAGGATGAAGCCAGACTCTTCTCAATATCATCTAGTGATAGGACTAGGGGCAATGGGTGTAAGCTGGAACAGAGGAGGTTCCATATGAATGTGAGAAGGAACTTCTTCCCAGTGAGGTTGACAGGGCACTGGAACAGGCTGCCCAGGGAAGTTGTGGAGTCTGCCTCTCTGGAGGTGTTTAAAACCTACCTAGATATGTGACTTGGTCTAGGTGATCCTGCTGTGGGAGGGGGATTGGACTAGATGATCTTTTGAGGTCCCTTCCAATCCCTAATGATTCTATGAGTCTATGATTTCTTTAGCTTTTTAATTTTAGGGTTCTGCCTTATGCCTTCCGCATCACCCCTTTTCCAAAGTGAAAACTTAGCTCATATAACCTGTGCAAAATACACTAAACCTTTTATCACCTATTATCATTCTGTGAATCTATTAACCAGTTCTCACTGCAATTGTGATGAAGACTTTAAAAATATACACAGTACTCAAGACATGGCTGAACCATATCTCACTCCAAACATCCAAATAAATTTTCTATTTAATCTTTTATTATTTCCTATTAATTTCCAGCATTAGATTTGCCTTTTATTTTGACCACTACTGAGCACTGAGCTGACATTTTCATAAACTTTTAATCACAACCCCTAGGTCTCGTACTGGAATGGTAATGATTAGCTCAGAAGAATGGCATTAAAGAATCTGCAGTTCACCTACATTCATATGATACAACAACTAACCTCTGTGAAAATCTAAGTGGAGAGGGTTTCCACTAGTAAAGAACTCTAAAGGCATCACGTGGCACCTGAGGTTGTTCTTGGTACATGCCAAGAAGTGTCAGCATTGTGGTTGTCCCAAGCATCCCGGAGACCTACGTGTACTTGGATGCTGCATGTTAGGCAAATGTACAGGTTTCTTGTCTGAGTGACTGTATCTCACACTGTCAAACAGGGAGACATTGAATTTGGCACAAGGTAGAGTGTCCATGCACAATTTTTAAAAATTATTTTTAAAGTTAATTAATTGATCCTAAGAAGTGACACTTTTCCTAATATAAGCCTAAGTAACAGATAGCTAGGGTAGGAGAGTAGGATATTAAGACCTTCTAACCTTCAGCTGTACTAGTCTACATTTTTCTCAGGAAAATTACCTAACACTTAAGAAGAGGTTGAATTACGGGGTCTAAGCCATTGTGTACACACTTCTCTCCCTCTCTCATTTTTGGATATGATCTGTTGTGTTCATGCAAAAGAACACACAAACAAAATAATTAGTGAAAACACTCAATGATGTGTATGCGGAGATATGTGTATACCCAGAATCACGGAACATTAGGATTGGAAAGGATCTCTACAGATCATCTAGTCCTATCCTCCTGCAAGAGCAGGATGACCTAGACCAAGTCCATGCATACATACATACATGATATCTGCATATCTCAAGTGATAAATGGATCTTACCTAGACTAGTGGAGATCTCTCTAATATGACATAAAAGGGGACTTTCTTCCTTGCCCAAAACAGCAAAAGTGTGTCTAACATATTTAAACCTAACCTCGGCTGGTCCCTTTTCGTGGCTACTCTAGGTGTACTCTGGAAGCTTAAAACTCCTGCAGACACACAAGAGAGTTGAAATCCACTGCAGCAGGTATAGTTAGGTCCTGAGATCAAAGGGGATGTTTTATTAAAAATCCAGAAGCAAAGTTCAAAGCAGTCCTCAGTTCATGCACCACAGGCACCTTTATCTGTCTATATTATGCAAGATATGGTAAAAGGCAGGCATAGTTACGTAAGTATGAAGAGCTATGGCTATACATATAGCTAGATACAAATACAGACACCAACATATGCCAAGCTTTTTGGCAGGAATCTTGGAGAATAAACATGGATCAGATTGCCCTGTCAGGCTGTTTAAAATGTTCAGAAATTATAAATGATGTTCTTTTGTCCTCCACATGTCATTGGTACATCCTGATATTGCAACTTAGAGGTCAGAGTCTGGTGATTAGACTCAACCATCCTAATATTATACCTCTTTTAACATAATGGAAATGACTCACGAGGAACAGATTGCTCCATAGTGTGAGTCAGGCAGTGGAAGAATCTGACCTGAAGAAACCAATTTGTCTTCACTGATGGAGGCAGGTGTGGATGTATCTAAGTCAGACTGTACTCCACAATGAGTAGCTTCCAGTAGCAACTGGTACCAGCACTGATGATTAAAATGGGTAAAATATCATGAATATTGATTTCAGGACATCATCAAAACAAACCTGATTTTACAAAATCTGAGGACCCCAAAATCGATAGTAAAGACCTCACGAGTGAGACTGTGGGAGTGTGTGGATACAGACAGCGTCTGTAAATCTTCACATTGCTTTTGAATGCCCGTCTAAAACATGTTTTAGTTACAAACAATGACTGGGTTCAATACAAGTATAATGGGATAAAATGTAACGGCCTGTGATGTACAGGAGGTCAGACTAGCTGCTTTAATGCCTCTCTGGCATTATTTTACGAATATATGAATCTATGAAAAATAAATCAATATTAGGGGGCAATGCTACATAACTACTATAATTGATCAGCCAATTTATGTTGTAAATGTCTTCTTAGTTTTGCAATTTCTTTGTGGACCATTTTCTCATGATGCATTGCATCTAGTTCCAGCAAGCATATTCGTACTTGCCTCTCAGTGCTTTTCTGAGGCTCTGACACTCACCACTGCATTCAACCTAAGAAAGGTTGATCATAACACCTTTGAAAAACGATGCTTTTAATTAATGTTCCTAAAGTAATTTCAAGGTGTATGTGTAGTTCTGGAGACGACTGAGGTTGTTTAAGCAGCACGTTCACCTTCCTATCTTTTGTCATTATTTTTTCTTTTATTTCTTAGTTTTATCTTTAAAAATGTGAGAAGCCAAGTAGAGGTATTGTGTGGAAACTTGATCCTGACATACATGGTAGCTTGGACTGTGAAGTCACAACACTTGACAAATGTTATTTGAGCGAAATATAGTCAAATATTTAAAGAAATGTAGACTTTCACTGCATATGGCTATATCTCAATAGCGGGTTAATATTATTAAGATATACTTTGGCACTTCCTAACAGGTATACAAACATATATGTCTCCATACACAAACTTATCTGTATTTTCAGGCTGGTTCATACAGGTGTAACTTAAAGGTACTCAGTATTAAAACTTTATAACTTTAGATCAGTTGATTGAAGACACCAAAATGATTATAAAGATTCAATATCTGAGCCATTTAGAGCTTTCTTTAAACCAAGTATGACTACAGAACCATTAAGAACGTAACTCTTTGCTTCTGATTAGAGGATACAGTGATCTCATAGAAAGATAATCTAGAATTCTTCCACACTCCAGCCTAATTACTTCTCAGACTTTTTCCAATGGCACCCTCCGAGTATTTTGAACCTCCTTGGTAAAAAAGCCTATGTCTAAGACCACATAAATCATGTCACAGAATCACAGAACATTAGAGATTGGAAGGGACCTCCAAAGATCATCGAGTCTCATCCTTCTGCCACAAAAGGATCCCTTAGATACAGTCACACAGGAACATATCCAGGTCGGAAATGTCTCTAGAGAGGAAAACTCCCCAACTCCCCTGGGCAGCCTGTTCCAGTGCTCTGTCACCCTCACCTTGAAGAAGTTCCTTCTCATATTTATGTGGGACTTCCTATGTTCCAGCTCATACCTATTGCTCCTTGTCCTATTAATGCAGAATCATTAACATCTGTGAACTGAATAAATGAATGTTCTTGAAAGTCCTACGGACTGGACAAGCTTTGATTCCTGGTACAATGCCGGTTTCAACAATTAAGCCAGAAAGAAAAATCTGTGAGAGGGATGAATGTCATTAAGTGTTGCACCTGATTTTCTATTCAGAGGGATTGATGCAAAGACAGAAAGAACTTCAGAAACACGGTCAGACATCGTGATTATTCCTTCCATAAAACTCATGAGGATTCTTATCGCTGTTGACAATGTACTTGAACCCAATCTTCTGTGGTTGCTTTGATTACCACGGGAGCACAGGTAAGGAAAACACAGAGTAATAAAAATCAAACTGAGTCAGTTGCCCAGTTCATGGTTAAAAGAGGCAGATAAAACTTGGTAAAACAACCTTGCATTAGACCAAATCGCTAAAGCCGCCAAAGCAAACTAAAGGAGACAAAACAAAGGGCACATCAACATAATGTACATATTGTGAAGATTCTTGAAGGTCAGAGCATGCTCTTTTACTTCTTAGTGACATATAATGCCAATATTTGTCAGACCTTGATGAAGACCAGAGCGCAGTTAGAAAAAAATGGGCTGCATGACATTTGTTCTCAGACCTGTGCCTTTGAACGGTTTTTATTGTAGGCACCTTTTCACAAGCATAGTTTATAGGTAGAAAGAATGATAAAGTCTGAGTGTGGCACTAGGAGGCAAGGAGATGGCTTCTACTGTTATATTTTCATGTGATGGTGAGCTGAAGTTGCTGAAGAGAATCTTACAAAGACTGGAACTGGTTTCATTACTTAAGAATCACAAGAAATGGCAGGCTATATCCAAATTACCTTTTACTCTGAAAATCAACTAGGGATTTAGTTTAAAAATCACATTAATTTATTTTGATATAATACAATCAAAAGGTTGAAGATTTTTATTTTAACAAGTTATTTAATAGTAACAGATTATCCACATCTTTGCCTGTCTACAGATCTTCAGGATGCAGATTCCTGTATAGATGTTAATCTCTTCAAAGATGCTGTCTTTAAACATCATGTGGAAGATTATTTTGTTGCTTTTATATTTTGGGGTTTTTATTTTATTTTGTATTTACATTGAACCAAGAACATCCTGCATCGCGTTACACACCAAACAAATCTCTGCCTCTGTCTAGAACAAATTACTCTAAGCTGTGTATTTGCACTTGTGAACACCTTATTTGCAAATTACTGTATTTCAGAAAGTTATCATGTTGGTTTTATAAGGTCACTTACATCTGTGGAAACTGGTTGTGGAATGACACCTTTTCTAATCTAATGGCCTCCAAAATGGTGCTGTGAGTACCATCAGAATACTACAGCAAGACCATAAAAAATATAAGGTTAAGAACTTTAGTTATTATTTAGACCAATGATGTTGATGAAATAGAAACTCTGAATATGTAGATTTTAATTTATTTATTATTAACTTTGTCATCTCTACTGAGAAAAGTAAATAATACAAAGTGACATGAAATGGTATTAGAATGTCCTGGACAGGTGCATGCTCTGCTGGGTTAAACACTGGCTGGACGGCTGGATTCAAAGAGTAGTGGTGAGTGGTGTTAAATTCAGCTGGTAACTGGTCACAAGGGGAGTTCCCCAAGTCTTCAGTATTGGAACTACTCCTGTATAATCTCTTTATTGATAATTTGGACAAGGGGATTGAGTGTACCCTCAGTAAGTTTACAGTTAGGTTGGATATTTGAAAAAAGTCCTTCAATGTGAGGGTGGTTCATTGCTGGAATGGGCTGCCTGGGGAGGTGGCGGGGGCCCCATGCCTGCAGTCATTTAAGGTCCGGTTTGATGAGGCTCTGAGTGGACTGAGCTAGGTAAAGTTGTCCCTGTGTAGAGAGGTTGGGCTAGATGACATCTAGAGGTCTCTTCCAGCCTCGAACATTCTATGATTCTACAACACCACGTTGAGCAGGTGTGTTGATTGGCTTGGGGGTAGCAAGGCTTTATGGAGAGATCCAAACAAGTTGGATCGGTGAACTGAGGGGCAATTCTATAAGCTTCAGCAGAGCCAAGTGTCAGGTCTTGCACTGAGGTCTTGAAAACCCAATGCAGTGCTACTGGCTTGAGGAACAATGGTTGGAAAGCTACTTGACTAAAAGATATCTGGGAGTATTCATTGATAAACACCAAAATATGAGCCAGCAGTGTGGTCAGGTGGACGAGAAGTCCAATGGAATCCTAGCTTGAATCAGAAATAGTGTGGCCAGCAGGATTAGGGAAGTCATCATCCCTCTGTACTCTGCATTGGTGATTCCACTTCTTGAGTACTGGGATCAGTTTTGGACACCTCAATGAAAGGACATTGAGGTGCTGGAGCAGGTCCAAATAAGGGTAACAAGAAGGTGAAGGGTCTGGAAAACACATATTTTGAGGACCAGCTGATAGAGCTGGGGGTCTTTAGCTTGAAGAGGAGAAGGCTGAGGGGAGACCTTATTGTTGTCTGCAGGTACCTGAAAGGAGGCTGCAGAAGGGTAGGTGTTGGTTCCTTTTCCTTCAGGAAGAGGAACAAGGTGTTAGTCTTCTTGGTCCTCTTCCTGAGGACAAGAGGAAAGAGATTCAAGGTACATCAGAAGAAGTCGACATTATAAAATTCTTAATGGAAAGGACAATCATGGCTCAGAACAGGTTGCTCAGGAAGGATATTGAATCTCCATCACTGTATGTGTTTAAAACTGTTGGTAGAGTTGGGTTAATGCTTGGACTGAATAAGCTTAAAGACCTTTTCTACCCTGAATGATTCTGTGATTCTATTCAATAAGCTAAGAAAAAAATAAAAATATGATAAAGATAAAATAAGAATGAGACAAAAAAATAAGATAAAACATAATCAAATATCTCCTTTATCTCAAAGTAGAACAAAGCGTAGGTGTTATTCCATTGAACAAAAAAATGTAAAACTTCGACAAGATTAAAGAAAAATTTTACTGAACCATGTTCTCAGATTTTTAATGATTTCAATACAAATATAAATCTCCAAGTATTTAATAAAAATCATAAATCATAAAATAGTTTTGGCTGGAAGAGACCTGCAAGGTGATCAAGTCTTTTCCCATCACCACTAAACCCTGTCACCCAACAAAACATCTACCCCTTTTTTAAACACCTCCAGGAATGGTGACTCAACACCCTCCCTGGGCAGGCTATTCCAGTGCCTGCAAACCCTCAGTAAAGAAATTCCTTCTGACATCCAACCTGGACCTCCCATGGTGCAGCTAAGGCCACTTCCTCTCATTCTATTACTGGCCACTAGGGACAACAGACCAACCCCCACCTTCAACAGACCAACCCTCAACAGATCAACTCCTTGAAAGGAAGTTGTAGAGAGCAATAAGGTCTCCCTTCAGTCTTCTTTTTTCCAGGCTAAACAACCCCAGATTCGTCATCTGTTTCTCATAGGACACCTGTTTCAAATCTTTTACTGGCTTAGTAGCCACCTCTGTAGCCTCTCCAGCACTTCAATGTCCCTCTTGTAGTGAAGGGCCCACAATTAGGCACTCAAGGTGCAGCCTCATCGAAGCTGAGGAGAAGAGAATGATCATCTCCCTTCTCCTGCTGGCCACTCTATTCCTGGTACAGTCCAGGGAGCAATTAGCCTTCTTGGCACCTGGGCCCACTGCTGGCTCCTATTCAGTTGGTCTTCTATTAACCTCCCCAGATCTTTCTCTGCCTGGCAGCTATCCAGCTGCTCTTCCCCAAGCCTGTATCACTGATGTGGGTTGTTGTGGTCAAATTGCAGAACCTGGCATTTGTCCTTATTGAAACTCATGGAAGTGGCCTTGGCCCAGCAATCCAGCTTGTCCAGATTCCACTGCAGAACCTCCCTACCCTCCACTAGATCAACACTTCTACTCAGCTTGGGATCATGTGCAAAGTTACTGAGGGAGCATTCTATCCACTCCATCAAATCACTGATGAAATTGTCAACCAGGAGTGGCCCCAGTAATGAGCCCTGAGGGGCACCACTGGTGACTGGCTGCTGCCTGGGTTTAACTCCATTGACCACAATCTTTTGGACTCAGCCATCCAACCAGTTTTTCACCCACCAAAGCATAGACCCATCAAAGCATAGAACAGCAATTACTCTAGGAGAATGCTGTGGGCAACGGCGTCAAATGCCACACTAAATTGAAGGTAGATATCATCCACAGACTTTCTTCACCCAACAAGCAGGTTACCTTGTTAAAAAAGGACATCGGGTTTGTTAAACAGGACCTGCCTTCATGAACCTGTGCTAACAACATCCAAATTGTCTTTGTGGCCACAAACAGAATGTATTATTGTTTGGAAAGAGTAGAAGTAATTCAGTGTAAATTGATTAAGGTGTTATTTTATTTACTTTTTACTGAAGAAGCATTGCAGCAGGAAGGTCACTTAGGGTTAGCTTGAAGATGCTGCATATGTGAGAACCGAATGCCAGCAATCTCTTCAGATCTGTCAGGAAGTTTTGTGAATGGTTCAGTTCACAGGCTGACACCTAAACCTACTTTTTTTTAATCTGTTCCACTTTAATAAATAAACAGACAGTATCTTCCTTGGCTGTAAAACCAATTATTAAAAGTAGTACTTCCTTGTCAAACTGGTCTAGCATGACTTTATTTCCCTTTTAACCCAACCATGAAGAAGTGCTGCCTGTATGAACACGCTATTTTTACTTGTGCATGGATACGTCCCTGTGGCCATCAGGCTGCTCTTTCATTAATTTTGGAGCCCATTAGCCATTTTTATATGAATCTGATCAGGACAGGAGTTTGAAAACTTTGATAAAAACTATCTTAAAAGAATTAAGAAAATATTGATTTCTTCAATGAAGGGTATAGAGTACCTTTCACCTTTCTAAAACTAGAATCCACAGAGAGAAAAATTACTACAGATACCTAAACAAATGTGACTGCAACAAGGGTATGTCAGAGTAACCCTGGCATCAAAGAGTATTTAACATCAAGTCTTCATGACTTCATACTGAAGCTTCCCTAGCACTAAGAATTGGCTCATCATTGCATGATATTTGGATGTTTTGTTAGGATTTTGAAGAACACGATGGACAAGTCACTTAGAAGTGTCATGTAGTCCGTTTATTATTTATATTTTCTTGTTTATAACAGATCCAGTTTCGTTATCACAGAATTATAGAATCAGCCAGGTTGGAAAAGACCCTTGGGATCATCAAGTCCAGCCATCAACCCTACTCTACAATTTCACCCCTAAACCAGATCACCCAACACTACATCTAAGCATCTTTTAAACTCACTCAAGGATGGGAACTCAAACACCACCCTGGGCAGCCCATTCCAGTGCCTGACCACTCTCTCCATGAACAGTTTTTTCCTAATGTCCAATCTAAACCTCCCCTGTTGGAGCTTGAAACTATTCCCTCTGATTCTGTTGCTAATTACCTGTGAGAAGAGACCAGCACCATCTCTGCAATGTCCTTTCAGATCGTTGTAGAGAGAAATTATTACCGGTTAGCTCACAAGGAAGTCTACATCTTATCTCCAGACCCAGTGTTGGTAGGTGCATTAAAACAGCCGTGACAGATGAGAAACCACACGTGGGGGTGATGGCAAACATTCCAGGTTAATTTCATTTCTTCATGAGGGATGAGCAGAATTTTATCACTTCAGTTCAAAAGTGACACACAAGCATGGTAACGTGTAACTGACTGATGTCACTCACAGATTTATTGTTTGCCCCCTGCTTCCTCTGCCTAGCATTAAAATTTCCTCTTCCACCTTTGAAGCCTAGCGGAGTCGTTCATTACCTTTCGGATGCCACACCAGTTTAATCACATTGATAGAGGGCTATGCAATCAAAGTGACAGTTCAGTGATGATTTGCATCATGCCTGACTCATTACTTTGTGAAGGATTTGGCATGCCAATCAATGGAAAATGATGTGAAGTCCCTTGAAAAATGACAATAATCCATTTTCCACCAATTGCCAAGAGAAGTCCTTGACAAACTTGCAAGTTGGGGCCAAAGCCAAATATTTTTTGGCACATTTCTCGCTTTGCTGCCATTTTGTAAATCCTGAGGGTATTTATCAAAGGAGTAACCTTTTTCTTTACTGTTAAAATCCTTCTACCCTTCAGGATTTCCTTTTGTTTTCCAGTAAAGTTTTTGAATGTACAGATGTTCTGTGTGTTCAGGACACACATGCTTTATTATGACATAGAGTACTTCTAAATGAACATCCCATTTGGTAGCATGCTGATAATGCTAAAACCATCCTGTGACACTATTGGTAATATCCTTCAGTAGCATACTTGTCTAGTTCCCAGAGCAGTTATTCTTATCCTTCTGCAGAAAGCTTTGCACAACTCCTTGACTTTTCCTCAGGAAGATGCTAGATGGAGCTTTCATGGCAAATCTTCATTCAAGACCCACCTGCTTTGACCCAATGTGTTCTTCTGCATTCAACATTTTGTCACACAGTTAAGGGGGACAGTCCAATTGAGATTTACAGAATCACAGAATCATAGAATTATTTTGGTTGGAAGACTCCATCTACCAATTAACTTCAACAAGTCACCACTAAGCCATGTCCCTTAATACAACATTACCACATCTTCTACATACCCCAAGATATGGTGACTCCATGATCACTTTATACAACCTGTTCCAGTCCTTGACGAAGTCTTTCAAGGAAGAAATTTTTCCTGATATCCAAAATTGAAGAGAGAACAATACCAGGGGAAGTGTAGGCTGGACATTAAAACAAGTGTTTTCAATGAAAGAGCTTTGGAACAGTTGCCCAGGGAGGGGGTTGAGTCAACATCTCTGGATGTGTTTACAGGTCATTTAGATGTGGTATTTAGTGATGAGCTTGGTAGAGCAGGGTTAATAATCTTCGGTCTCTAGGGTCTTTTCAAGATAGTTCTTGAAATAATGGTAATTCTATGATTTTGTGAAAACACAGCATTATTATGACTTTCAACACATTGAAATTGATGGAAACACCACTGAACACCTCTAAAACAGGGACAGGGACACTGGAGCTCCCACATGCAGATCCTGGTTCACCTCTAAGTGCAGGCATTAGTGTTTGTTTTGACTTTTGTGTTGCTGTAAATCTGGATTACTTTCAAAACTAAACTGCCTGTTTCACATAGCCTCCAAATCCTGAACTAGCAGACCATGCGAACTGGTAAAGAAAGGAAAACATGTGCCTGTTATGAATTTTAGGATGGGTTGAATGTCCTCTGAAATATCTTGTTAATTGACTTCAGAGGCATCCAAAGCGACCAGGTTAGCCTGTGTTTCCATATTTATTCTTCTAAGCTGGCACTACAAGCACAAATGCTTCCTCTGCTTCCTCTACAAAGATCCTAGTTATTTGATCCTGTTTTTCTTGTGACATTTCAGTATGGTCATGTAAGTTATGAGTGAACCTGTAGTGTTGATTGTTGGTCTTGATGATCCCAGGGGGTCTTTTCCAACCTAAATGATTCTGTGTGTGATTCTGTGTGTGATTCTGTGTGATTGTGTATTTCTGAGGCTGTGCTAATAGGGAACCAATCTAAGACAATCTGAAGAAAATAATAAATTAAGAGGGGTGGTTTTTTTTGAGCATTGCATCTTAGTTTTCAGATGGGCCAATATTTTGCCTGGAGTGATTTTTAACTCAAGAAATAGTTAAGGTAGTGTAATTAATACAGCAATTTGTTGTGGTATTGAGTCAGGAAAAATAAGTATCCAAAAAGAGTATTAACAGTAAAAAATGAGTGTTTTAAAAAAAAAAGTTAGTGTTGAAATGGGACTTATGCTTTCAAGAGATACCAAAGTATACATGGTGAGATCAGTTTTGCTGAGAATTTCTTTCTTTCTTCTTTTTTAACGAATATTCTCTTAGTATGAGTAACCACAGTGTTTCTTTATGCATATGTTAGGTCTAAAATGGAAAACTATATTCTGTCATTTGTATGGGAAGATGATCTAGCAATATCTCTATTACTGTGAAAACTCTTTGTGTATGTGCATATACAGTCAGCAAAAGCAGCTATATGCACTCTAAATATGATATTTATTAGCATCTCTGATTGATTGTTAAAGCGCTGAGATGTTATTCCCCACTTACATTCACTTGCTGTCATTGGTCCGAGAGCCTTTTTTTTTGAGATGCAGTATTTTTAGGACGCTGCTTTGCAGTGCTGATTTTAAAATAAATACTATCAGGCAGCTTTACAAAATAAGTGAGTAAGGGAAAAACATACTTTTCTCAATTGTAAACAGTTATTGCCACATTACTTCCCAACATAAATAATAGAAAACAGGCTGAGTTTTGCATTTTAAGCTTGGCATACACATCAATAAATATTATGAAGGAGAGTATCTGCAACAAATCTTTTAAAAGAAACTGGAAAAATGTCCTAAAAACACCTTAAAAATCTAAGCACTTAAATACAGGAAAAGAGTCAAAAAGAACAAAACACTTTCCAGCTTAATAATAATTTCATCTGAAATGTTTGTAGCTGATTTAAAATCTTGAAACTGAAGCTTTTTTGTAGGAAGGGCTATAAGGTTTCAGAAAAAAAGATTTCCATGCTCGCAGCAGGTCTCTGTTTCATTTCTACCTTTTTTCTCCAGTTAGATCGAGAGTCCTATCCTCAGAGGTAACACAGAACCAGCCATGTGTAACACAGTTGTAAAAATGCACACCCAGCTCTAATGTTGACAGTTCTGGTTCAAGTTTCCACTTTGCCTGGTTCAAGTCCAGCCCCTGAATTTCCATTTCCCACATTCCAGCTAACTGCGGGGTTCGTGGGACTTTAAGATATTTAGGCTTCTCGCACACGGTGGTTTGTGTCTTTCTTTAAAAATAAAAGAAGTCTTCAAGACAGCTTGTATTTTCCTGTTAAAAATGTTGAAAATGTCTTCGGGGCAAAAAGCTGTTTCTTGCTTGGCTCTTTATATTGATTTATTCAAATATATAGGTCCATTCTGCAAGGGTTCAATTTACACATCATTGGAGATAAATAATAGTGCAAAGAGCTTATGGTATAAACAAGCCAGATGAATGGAAAAAGAAAATATTATCCCTACATAATAAATGGGACACTGAAAACAAGCAGCTTGCCTAAGGAAGTCTGGGCTGAGTGCCGAACTGGAATGATTTTTTCTTATCCAGAATCCTGATGCAACGTCTCCAACGCAGAACTGTCATCCCTTGTGCAAAGCCTGTAACCCTAGTTTTGATATACGGCTCAAGCTGAAATTTTTTGAAGACAAGAATAAAGTCAATCTATTCTAACTCAGTCTGCCACAATGACGTGATATGTTTTGCATATTGGATACACCATGTTGTCACTGATCCAGCTTGAGCACTTTCGTTATCCATCCTCTTTACCAAGTGATGTAACTTAGTACAGAGGCAATATTTATTGGATGGGTTATAACATCCATTAAACCTGACCAACTTTCCAAAATTTGGGAAGGTTCTGTATTTCGTGTGCCTGACAGGTAACCACGGTGCTAACTTCAGTTGGTGATGTGTATTTATTGCTCAAGAGTCACAGAGGACCTATGAATATATCTAGTGGAAAGCAGGAAGAGAGAATGAGTAGAATTCTTCACATAGTCCAATATGTACTCAAAGATTTATCACCTGTCTTCACACTTTTTTGGAAATGTTTGCCAGTACTTTTTCTTCTCCAAGGTCTGAAAAGCAAAGACATAAGCAGGAGTGGAGTACTCAAGGACAGAACGTGAACTACTCTATTCCCTTATCAGACAGTAAGGAGTGTATATGCATAATATTTCTGTACTGCATTGCATAAGCCCCACGTTGTTTCTCCCTTGTGAAAGAGCATCCACAAGCCAGAGCCCTCTTAATCCGGCTTTTTAGAATTCCAGCATTCGTTCAGTTCTGTCTCATTTTATACAAAGGAAAATAAACGGCAACAAATGAATTACAAGGTTGTAAATCAATTGAGTACTTCTGCTGATATCCATCTCAGGGACACTGCAGAACAGCAGTGTTAACAGAATGTGGATGAAAGTATGGAATATTTGCTACCGATAACTCATATTTTCCATCGTCAGTCTGAGAAATGTTTGGAGGGGAATGCTGTGTCAGCATAATTATTTCATGTTTGTATTTGAGAGTCATTACTGCAAGGATGGTGTTATTCATGTAGAGACTGAATGAAATTTGAATGCTCCTGGAGCCTTTGAACTACACAAAACCTGAACAAATTTACTTTATTTTTTTTCCCCACTGAAGCACAAAAGTCTTGTACCTTTCCCAGACAACGTGCTATTTTAATTTTCCTAGGCTGTGAATTAATTAAACATTTTATTACTTATTAGATCTGTGTATGGGATAATCTATACCCCTCTGACTATCAATCACTACAGTTACTCCTGTACCAGGCATTTCTCAACTCCACAAGAAGAAAACCCAGCCAAACTGAGAAACAAAGAATAGCTGCAACTCATAAACTGATGGGAAGTGCAGAGTGAGTCCCTTACCCTTCCAGAACAAGCCGAGAACAGATCTTTTCTTGCTGGTGTCACAGGAACCTGGAAGAAACTCGAGATCTCAGTTTGTCTCTGGTGCCTTTGAAGAGGTGAATTCATGGTTCTCCATGAGGTGTCCCAGCTGTCCGTAAGCTGTACAAACATTCAGATTTCCCTCTTGGTTGATGTTTCATTTGCAAAACTGTATGTACAAGCTGGACAGGTTCGGCAGGAGAAATTGAGACTTGAGTCTATCTAAATCTCTTCCTTAGTTAGGAGGCAAGTGTCTTGACAATGCTCTGCAATTATTGTGACCACTTGGATGCTGTATTAAACAGTGGTACCAGTTCCACTTTCTCCATCTGTGTTTTCTGCAAATGGCCCTTTGTGATGGAAAGGTATGACATAAAGGTAGGGGGTGATATGGGTATTGGGAATGGAACATTTCTCGCTATGAAGAAAGGTAGAGGGAGCTGGATGTCTTGAGCTTGGAAAAAAGGAGACTGAGGGGGTGTCCTCATTAATGTTTGTAAATATGTGAAGGATGAGTGTCAGGAGGATGGAGCCAGGCTCTGCTCAGTATCACCCAATGATAGGACAAGGGACAATGAGTGTAAGGTGGGACATAGGAGGTTCCACATCAACATGAGAAGGAACTTCCTCACAGTGAGGCAGATGGACCACTGGAAGGTGCTGCCTACGGGGGTTGTGGAGTTTCCTTCTTTGGAGACATTTAAAAGCTGCCTGTGTGAGTTGATCTAGGTGATCCTGCTGTGGTGTGGGGATTGGACTGGATGATCTTTCGAGGTCCCTTTCAATCCCTAATGTTCTCTGAGTCCGTGTAGAACATGTAAAAACTTTGACCACATACATGCAGAGTGGCAGAAGTTGAGATGCTAGGATATGAAACCCGTGGGGAGAGTGTAAGCATCTTAGTTACTCAGCAGCTAGGCACAGTTCTGGCAGTGAGTGATCTTGTGGTTGCCTTTGGTCTTCTGATCTTCCTTTCTACAAATGCAGTATCTTAGCACAAGAGGAGCTTGTGCTAAGTTCTCAAGAGAGCTCTGTGTGTGTTTGAAATCGTCACCATACTTTAGCAATACGTCCTACCTAGTTATGATAAATACTTCCAGTCTGAACTTCACTTTACAATTACTTTTTTTCTATGCCTGGCAATATCAAAATAACGCTCTGTTCTTCAGTGAGGACATAAATAGTACCGTTTCTCTGCCCGAGACAAGTATTTTAAAGGCAAAGATTTCAGAGGGCAAATTCAGATAAGCTAACTAACGTTATACTCATTCCAGACATACAAAAGCATACTCAGGTTTGGGATATGAGAGTAGTCTGTTGACTTCAAAGAGATGTAGACGCCCTATTGAAATTGAGGCTATAAAATAGAATATATTGTTAACACGACTTCAGTTTGGATTCAGAGCAAATTCCGTTTTGTTCTGTCATTGTTATAAATTTCATTCAGTAAAATCAGTCATGCAGCTCTTGGTGGTTGAAGAAGAAAATTGTGTTTAAAAAAGGAGGATTAAATTAGAAAATAAAAAGTTATGCAGCGGCTGTGTAATAATAAAATAATAATTAAAAAAAACAAAAACAAAAACCAAACAAATCCTGAAATAAATAACAGCCAACCAGAAATAGAATTTTAAAACATAACTGAAATTAAAAGAAATAAACATGTTTTTCTCTTGTCTAATCTATCATTGAACAGTGATATGGTCTTCGAATTAAAACATGTAGTTGGATGAGAACAAATCCATCCTCGCTGTGACTCCATTAACACCAAGAGTTACGCTATGTGGGCTTTGACAGGAGTATGCATAACTACCAGAGGCAGGAATATAAATGCAGTAATGGGCCAAATCCTGTCGATGCATCTTTTTCATTAGCTCGAGCTGGGTCTAGGCACTGGTAATTGTAGACCTGAAAGAAACCTGCAATAAACTGGTGGCATTGCTCCTGTGGAAGGAAAGCTGAGGAAATGCGGAGTAATTAAATAATGTATTACACAGAAAATCCGTGGCAAAGTTGTGAGCTGATTCTAGCTCTGCTACCTGTCATCTGCCTTCTTAAACACAGGAAAACCTGCCTGCTCTCTCAGGATGGTTCCTCCCGACCTCTGTTTGTTTTAGCTGTTTGGGTTACTAATCCAGCAGCTCCAGGACTGTCCTCTGCCACGTGTTTGTACAGCACATGGCACAAAACACCCTGTCCCAGAGGGGGCTTTGTAGCCACAGTGCAAATAATGCTAATAATATTAATAATGGCACCAATAACGACCTGAGAAGCCGTGGGGTAAATATTTGCTTTATAAGCGGTGACAGTGTATGTTACGGATGAAGCTAAGCGTTTATGTCAGGCAAAGCAGGTGTTTGAACTGGGATTTTCAGAGCCTGTAAAGGTGCTGTCCCCACAGTGCCAGGGCACAGCAAGACACACACAGCTCGTAAATTCTGTAGATTCAGTGCATCTACTGAATGCTACTAGATGTGAAGCAAAACCTCCTTTCCCAATATGAGTTCTAACGCTAAGACTTTCTAGAGTTCAGCTCATCAGCCTTTGCTGCCTCAGTTTCCCTGCCTACATGACAGACACAACCACGTTTACCTGATGAAGTAAAAAAAAAAACCCTCTGAAATTAATTTGAACCAGCTGTTTTGCAAATGACCGCATGAATGTGGTTCTGTTAAGTACAAGTTGTATTAACAGATATAACAAAGAACCTTTAATTTACCAACAGTGTAGGCAAATTTGCTTAAAACCATTCAATTACTCCTTGATGGGCAAAGCTCCTTTTTCCATCCCCATTTCTAGATTCCCATCCTTCCCATATCAAAAATTCACTCTGATGTGGAGCTTTAAAAATAAGCTGGGGAGTCATAAAACTACCCCTCTCCACAGATGCAATAGGCAGACTAATAGAAAACAATTATCTTGAACAATAAAACAACCAAATAACATTTGGGACATTAATATTTTCATCAGAGAAGCACCTTGGTATTGCAAAGTCCTGTGGTAGCCAACAGACCTGAGGTTTGTGGCATCTGTTTTCACTTGCTTTACCCCATCAAAGACCAGAAAGCATCTCAAGACACAAACTTTTTTGCAAGCTCAGGCAGCAACAGAAACAGGAGAGGTTTACTGACTACCCTCTGCTGTTCCGTTGTACCCTAGTTTCCACGATACACTCTTAATAAAACAAAAGGCAACCTTCTGATAAAAATATCTCCCCATTTTATAATGTAAAATACAAGCAATTTTATCAGCATTAACGCTGATTGGCTTCCATTAGCCTCTTGCCTTCTAATAAAATTTATGATACCTTTCAGAAGCAAAATTTGATAGAAAGTGAAGTGATTACACCCTGCTTAGATATCTCTCCAGCATCTATTCCAACAATAATGCGGTAATTTTATGCATGAAATAGCACAATTGGCATAAATAGTTATAATACTGAGTGCTGTCTAAGGAACCTGGCTGCTGGAAAATTAGAAAGAGCTTCACACTTTTGAAACAGGTAATTAGGATTTCTCTCCATGCTCATAGGAGGCAGACTGGAGTTTCATTTTATATTTCATGTTTCATTAAAATATATGTGTTAAAAATAAATGTTGAATTTAAAGCTGCACAGATTATGAAAATTAAAGGTACAGCAATACTGCAGAAGGTAGAGTAAAATCGGCCTTTTTAACTTCTAATTTTGGCTGTGCCAGGAGTTTTAACACTTTCTGACAGGTAAATCAGGCTTCTTTTTCAAAGTGTTTAGTTCAGCAATAGCTGCATATGGCTGTGGTCAGCAAGACGGAGTTTTACTGATGTAGAGTTATGTCCCTTAAAATTAGTTACAGTTTTAATTCTTTCCCTGCTCAGAAAAGCGGATGGTTAATGATATAGGGAGCTCTTCCAAATTAACAGTTCCAGGGCACTTCTCTCTGACCTACCTCCTATTTATCATTTGGCTGATCAGAGACTATCTACAACGTGCTTCAATTCCCATCCCAAACAGCACTGTCTCCCATCTTGGGGAGCAGAGGGGAACCCCACAGATCCTATGTAGCCCTTGTTTCAAGCCAAGATTTCAGTGTTGCTCTGCCAAAACCTACAGATGTGTTGTAGCTATGCAGGAAAAAAAGGAGAAGTCTTAGTGAGTTCGTATTAAAGGTAAGAGGGAAAGAACATCTTTTCCTAAGGCTGGACTTGTTCCTTCTCCTCTCTTACTACATTAAATCATGGTAACAGTATAGAGCTCAGTAAGTTCCGTTCCCATGTTATATGATTTAGAAGTGTTCCTTGTAAATCACAATCAACCCTTTCTTTTCCTAAGTAACTGCAAAAAACCTCACAGCAGCTTTGTATCATGAAGAGACTGGAGAAAGGTGTAGATCTTCTGTAAAGCAGCTGTTAACAGCAAACTCTGGAATGGCGTTTTAAAAGAGATATTTCTTCAGCTCTTCAGTGATGTTTACTTAAGGAAATAATTTACAGCTTGTATTCAAAGCAAGCAAAAACAACCTCACAGATCCCTAATATTAATTAATGAAGTCCAGGAAGCTGCTTCTTACAGAAAATTTCATTTGGACTCCTTGATTTCTTTATTTTCCTTGAAATAGTGAGCGACAACACCTTAAACTAGATGGATTTGCAAAGAGACTCTGGCTTAAAAAAGTACCAGACAAAAAGAAGAAAACAAATTAATTTGTGAATTTGGCAAACTTCAAGTAGCTCCTTCTAGTTCTCCTGGAAGAAACCAGAAGAATTCCCCTGAACCATATAATTTGCCCTAAAATGCTGAAACGCGTTGTTCTGTTTTGAAACAACATTTCACGGTGAATTATGGCTGCATTATCACTTTCCAAAGAGAACAGGCAGGGAAACCAGCACGTAAAACAGCAAAGAAATAGCAAAGAAAAAGCAAAATCCCCAAACTAGTTTGGAATAAAGACAAAGGGGAATGCTTTGATTAACCTGGATTAAGTGTGCAGTTTGGCTAAAAAATCCCTGTTTACTTTCCTCACCTTATCTCTAAAACTTTGATATTCTGGTGACTCTACTTGTAAAAGATTTTTCTGGGAACCCGGCTAGCGACAACCCCACTGAAAAACAAGCAAGTTGGGAATGACTGTGGCTCAATTATCACTTAGACCTGCAAAATCAAGACCTATTCATCATCGTTCAGAGCTCCCCTTTTACAAGAGCGCAAGGTGCATTTCAATAGACTGATTGGGAGGAAATGTTTCTTAGTTGTATTTTTTTTTTCCTTCATGTAGGCAAGGATGGGTTTTTGTTCAGGAAAACTGCAGTGAGGAAGGAAAATAACTACCTTTATTGTAATAGACAAGGGGAAAATACTCCCTAAAGAAACCATCAGCAATGCAGAAACTTTATTATCATTTTCTTGTCCACACTCAAAATCTGAAAAATCTGACTGAAATTAAGTACCTGTTGTACAAAGAAAAAAAAAAAATCAATGCATTTAAATCAATGATAAAGCTGCTTCAGTTCCACTGAAGAGGGAATAGCTCTTCTGCCAGCAGCTGCAATCAAGAAGACACTTACACAAAATGTTCTTTTTTCCACAGAATTTGAAAGAAATTTATTACAATAATATTAAACAATAAAGAAAAGGAGAATTTCTTTGCATGTTTCTATGCAGTCTGATAAATACATTTTAACCTAAGAACCTCCCAACTTTGAGCATTTCATAATGTCGGACTAAAATCCAACAAACTCGTTTCTTTCTTGTTGTCTTTAGATTTCAAAATTTTGATTGCTGTTGTGCTCTCACCATCCGTAGGGAGGAAAGACCTGGAACACGAGTGTGAACAGAAACAAATAACTGACAGGCCCCACCCCCTAAAATTATCAAGTTTAAAAAAAAATAAGGGAGAAGGATTAAGCAAAGAGCACAGCAATTCTCACACATAAAGCAAGGAAGAGCAAGAGTAGTTCTCGTTTTGCAGTTCAGCTATAAAGGTCAGGCATTGCTCAAACTTGTTAAGGAACAGTGCTGAATTGTTTATCAACTTGTGTTTTGTCAAGATCTCTACTTTTTTTTTAGCTGTTTTGTTGTTGTTGGGGATTTTTCGTATTCGTTAGTGTTTTGTTACAGTTTTTTAACTTCTCTTTCTGTCACACAAGCTTCAGTACGGATTTCATCAGTGGTTTTGGTTGTAGGAAACAGTTGGAAATGCTGGATCCCGGCACAGAGATCATCTGTGTCTTGGTCTCTGCAGCTCAGCTTGGAAGGAGGCAAGGGTTTCTTTAGATGTTGAAGGTTGTACTCCAAACACTCACACTCTGTCCTGCTTGGGACACAGCCAGATCCCACTTAAGGCACCGTACCGTTTGGTAACGTGCCACTGAGGGAGACTCCAGAGAATTCAGGAGAGCGATCTGAATTATTCCTGGGGAATAAATTATTCAGGAGATTTAGCCTTTATTCCCAGACCATTTCTGATTACTACGAGTGTGACAGCTATGTGTAAGTGTTTACCAAATAGTTTATACAAACAAGTTGCAGCCTATGGATAGTTGTGAATTATTCACTTCAGCTGTTCATTCTCTGTTAGTCCGTGAACCACGCTACGTCTCTGAAATCATATGTTCCCTGACTGGGTGACTGAAAAATTGCATCTCACTGCTCTCCCAGTGGATAACTGAACTCTTCGAAAGAGGGGAGAAATACTTAATGAGCAGCAAACGGCAAGTCTGCAGTGCAGTGAAACACTAATTTTTGAGTGTCAAAACTGACTTAGAAGGTTCCTTCCTTCCTCATCTCCTGATTCCTCTCTTTATTCCTCTTCAGTCACTAAAATTTATATTTGCTTCTAGTTTGGCAGCTACGTAATTGGGAATGTGGGCTTCTCCTGCTTCGGGAAGGCTTCAACAGCAGTGTTTGCAATTCTGACTTTGGGCATAAGAAATGGGGGAAGCTGTAATCCTGTATCCCTGTCACGTGGCATTTGTTTTGCTCTATTACCATTGTTGCTATTATTGTTTGACGCTTAATATTGTTAATTGCTAATAAAATTTCTCTGCATGGCCATAGTGTATTTCTTTGTTCAACTAGATACTGACTAATAATGGTTCCAGTGATACACCAGCCTCAAGTTAAAGACCTTTTTCCTATTATCCAGCATAAATCTACCCTTTTCCAGATTAAAACCATGACCCCTCATCCTGTCATTTCCATTCACTTGTGAACAGTCTTCACCAGCCTATTTATGGGCCCCTTTCAGGGATTAAAATGTTGCTATAAAGTACCCCCAGAGCCTTCTCTTCTCCAGACTGAACAATCACAACTTTCTCAGCTTGTCCTCATAAGAGAGGCAACTCAGCCCTCTACAAACTTCATGGCTTCCCCTGGGCATACTCCAACAGGTCCTCATCCTTCTTGTGTTGAGGCCTTGAGAACTTGACACAATACTCCAGGTGAGGTCACACCAAGGTCCACACTTATAGTGAGTTCCAGTAAATTGTTGACATCTGAAATTTTTTACCCGTAGGAACATGTTGGTGATACTCACAACGTTATTCTTGACTTTAGGATCCACTTGCAGTCATTCTTATATGTTTGCTAACACACTTTCATGCTTAGCTCTTTCTTCACCCAAACGTACTAAATATGTTCCTTCATTTCCTCTGTTACTCCTAAAACTGATTTCACAGGATCACAGAACATTAGGGATTGGAAGTGACCTCAGAAGATCATCCAGTCCAATCCCCCTGCCACAGCAGGATCACCTAGATTCAGTCACACAGAAAAATGTCCAGGCAAGTTTTAAATGTCTCTAGAGGATGAGACTCCATAACTCTCCTGGGTAGCTCATTCCAGTGCTCTGTCATCCTCACTGTGAAGAAGTTCCTTCTCATGTTGATGTGGAACCTTCTCTGTTCCAGCTTACACCCATTGCCCCTTGTCCTATCATTGGGTGACACTGAGCAGAGCCTGGCTCCATCCTCCTAACACCTGCTTCACCCAGTTTCAGGTTCTTTAACTGACAGTGAGTGGATGGCTTACAACCTTGCAACCATGCAGTCGACCCACCCCTTATCATTCCACACTTTTGCTCCTCTGCATCACAATACATGTCCCCACTTCTCAAGGCCTCTGCTGTCTAGCCGTATTTCTTTATATGACATCGTATTACAGTTGTAAACCTGCAGCGGTTACATACAAAGTTTAACAGAAATAAAACAAATTAGCCATAACCATATGGCGATTAGAAAAATTGCAGTTACAGCTAAAGCAGGTTGAACAAGGCTGCAGATAGGTCAAGAAAATTCAGGCAGAGCAAACCTGACAAGGCAAATCTGAGGTCTTGCAAACTCAACACAAAGCCTGAGGTCAACAACTAGCAAGAGCTAGTTGATGCTGCCAAGTAGGAAAGGAAAAGTTGTAAAAGATTATTTTTGTTGGTTTTCTTTTGTTGGAAGAATTTTTTCGTTTCAATTGCTTGTATTTCCTTCTTGGAGACAGGTCTCTACATGAGCCTTGTTTATGAAACGCTTGCAATTCACCAAACACCTGTCAAGATTTTGGGTACAAGTACTTCTGATTCTGTAGCAAACACAGTTATAAACACAAAACACTGACAAATTGCATCCTAAACTTGCATCTTTGTACTGTGAATGTCTCAAAATGAGAGGTGAATCTGCCAGGAATCACAGAATCACAGAATTGTTGAGGCTAGAAAAATCTCTGATATCAAGTCCAGCCCATGACCTAGCATCACCACTTTGGCCAGACCAGGGCACTAAGTGCCACGTCCAGTCTGTCCTTTAACATGTCCAGGGATGGGGACTCCATCACCTCCCTGGGCAGCCCATTCCAGCGTGTGATCACCCTTTCCCTGAGGATGTGCTTCCTACATCCAACCTAACCCTTTTCTGGTGCAACTTCAGGCCCTTATGTCTTATCCTGTCACTAGTTGTCTGAGAGAAGAGTCCAAATCATCCCTTTCTACAACTTCCCTTCAGGTAGTTGTTGAGAGTGATAAGGTCCCTGTTGAGGCTTCTCTTCTCCAAGCTAAAGAACCCCAGCTCCTTCAGCCTCTCCTCATCAGACTTTCCCAGTACTCAAGGTGAGGTATCATCAGTGCCCAGTACAGTGGAAGAATTATGTCCCTTGTCCTGCTGGCCACACTATACCTGACACAAGCCAGGATGCCTTTAACCTTCCAGGCCACCTGGTCACACTGCTGCCTCCTGTTCAACTGGTTGTCACCCAGTACTGCCAGGTTCCTCTCTGCCAGGCTGCTTCCCAGCCACTCTTCCCCCCATCTGTCTGCAGGGAGTTATTAGCCCAAAATGTAGGACCCTGCACTTGACCCTATTAAACGTCATCCCATTGGCCTCAGCCCATTGAGCCAGCCTGTCCAGAACTCTTTGCAGAATCTTCCTCCCCCTCAACACATCAACACTTCCCCCAGCTTGTTGTCATCTATGAATATACTAAGGATCGACTCAATCTCCTCATCCAGGTCATCAATAAAGATGTTGAATAGAACTGGGCCCAGCACTGATACCCGAGGGATACCAGTGTTCACTGGACACCACCTGGATGTGGCATCATTCACAAACACTCTCTGTGCTCAGTCATCCAGCCAGTTGTTAACCTAGCAGAGGGTGTCCCCATTCAAGCCATGGGCTGCAGTTTTTCCAAGAGGAAGCTGTGGGAGACTGTGTTGAAGGCTTTGCTGAAGTCTAGGTAGACCACATCCACAGCTTTACTCTCATCCATTTGGCAGATTAGCCAGTCATAGAAGGAAATCAAATTGATAGGCACAACGTTCCTTTCTCAAACCCATGTTGGCTGGGCCTGTTCCTCTGGTTGCTTTGTAAATGCCACTCAATGGCACTTGGGATGATCTGCTCCATAATGTAGCTAGGTGCTGAGGTTAGGCTGACACGTCTAGAGTACCCCAGATCCTCCTCCTGGCCTTCTTCTGGATGGGCACCACATTGACCAATCTCCAGTCATCTGAGACCTTCCCACTTAGCCAGGACCAGGGATAAATGGTGTGACTGTCCCCTGGCTGTTTCATACAGGAGTCTGTTCACAAAGCAATATCATATGAACCAAATCTTTAGAAAGGTAGACCTAATAGAAGATGGTTCCTTCTTTAGACCTACCTGTTTAAACACTCCATCTAAGCAAGAGGAAATCTTGAAAACGTGATCAGGTGAGTTCAGCTTCTGAAAAAACACTGTGTCTGACTGAGACTTGGGGTGTACCTCCTTCCCATACAAAGGAATTCCTCATACCAATATGACCACATGTCCTCCAGTTACTAGAGCACTGCAGGTGTCCAGGAGCTTCTCTTAGGGTGATTGGTTTGATTTGAGTTCACAGAATCACAGGATCACAGAACATTAGAAATTGGAAAGGACCTAAAAAGTCCAATCCCCCAGGCACAGAAGGATCACCTAGACCAAGTCGCACAGGAACGTAATCAGGCAGGCTTTAAATGTCTTCAGAGAAGGAGACTCCACAACCCACCCTGGGCAGCCTCTTCCAGTTCTCCGTCACCCTCACTGTGAAGAAGTTCCTTCCAATATTTGTATGGATTCATATATTTGTGTCCTCTGTTCCAGCTCACACCCATTGCCTCTTGTCCTAGATGACATAAAGAAGAGCCTGGCTCCATTCTCTTGACACCCACCCTTCACATATTTATAGACATTAATGAGGTCACCCCTCAGTCTCCTCTTCTCCAAGCTCAAGAGACC